>JARKHS020020214.1:0-82659 GCA_030143305.2 Amblyomma americanum
TTCGTTCGGCAGGCGCCCGAGGTGACGGCCGGAATGCCACCGGATTTACTTCATGCATTGCTAGAAGAAGAAGCGCGCGAGGTTGCCGCGCAGATAACGCCAGGAGAGGCTCCTGCCACGAGCCCTCGCGAGTCCCAAAGCAGACAAAGGGGCACAGACTTACTTAGTATGACTCATGAAGGCCGATATCCGCTGCGAAATCGGAAAGCTAAGTCGGACTAATGGCGTAAACAGAGCGGAGTTGTGAACTGGTTAGAATTGTGTAATGCCGCAGCTCATAACATTGCTATATGCGTATGTGTTAAGTTATCGGAGTTGGTAGTTAAACCTTTCTGTCATTAAGTAACACCTTCACAGGAGAGCATGCGGAGCGCATGCAGAACCTGCCCTACTTCCTTTCGTTATCTATATTTTTGTCTGTGCCGTGATCGTGCTAGAAGTGGGAGCTCCTTTGTAACTGTGGTAAATTTATTTCGTCCAGTTTGGACTAGAAAGGAGAGGCTTGGGTGCTGAGTTTCATGTTTATCTGTAAAAGAAGATCAGTGCTGCCCCTGGAGACGCCAGTATTGACAGCGGAGGCATATGGTGTTGTGCAGTGGTGTTGAGTGCAGCGAAAAGTGTTTTGTCGGACGCACTGTGCGAGGCGATGCAGAAAGACAAGGGGAGCTGCGTGGACTCAAATGTTCGGAGAACATTCTTCTGGAGGGTGAGCGAGTGTGACATTCCGTGTGTGCTACGAGGATCCACGTTCGACGGCGCGGCGTAGACGGAGACCCGTGACAGCGGCATCATCAATTACCCAGCCATGCTCTTTGAGTGACGACCAGAACAACCGGACCCGCCGCCGCCCCGGGGAAACAGGCTTTATCCTCCCCAATTTCCGGGCACATTCCAGGACAAGGGAGCTGTCAGCGGGCCAGAGCGCGCCGTACCACAGCCGACGCTATGCGCTACCGCGAAGACAACATTCTTTCCCTCCTTCCCCTTTCGACGTGGGCTATCGCCGGGAAGGCACCCACAGCTTCCCGCCGTGCCTCGTGAACAAAAGCGCATTCCCAGAAGGGCCGTGACGGACACCTGTCATGGCGGACAGGCAGTACTCGCCAAGAATGTGGAAAGACAGGCGCTAGTGAATTAGCTCCGAAGAGAGAGCCTGTGTATACTCTCACTTGAGAGAGAGTGGTGGCGTTTTTGTTGTTTATTTAGTTTGTATTGTTAACAAGAATCTGGGTTCGAGGCTAAGCCCAACCCAAGGGGTTGTTCCCATCTCGCATGTTATTTTTCATTGGAGAATTGATGCTTTGGGCGGGCCACTGAAAATGACCGCCCTTAGTCCTTTGTTAATCAAGTGCTTAAAAGCGCATGTAAACGGATGCAGTCCAGTCTGAGCTGGGGCTCCATGCTTAGCATGTAATGTGATGCTACTTAGGCACTAACCTGCCCGGTCGATGAGTAAAGTAGTGCAAAGTTTGTTCTTTTGTAAATTCAGTTCTGCTTTTTCCAGTTTAACTCTCTGTATATGTATGTTGTAAAATTATGCTCTGCTGTCATCATCTACAAGCTCGCCTCCTGTTCATCTTCCAAGCCGAACGACACTAGAGGAAGGGTTTGTGAACCATCCTCGAAGAAACGGACGACTATTGAAATTCTACTGCAAGCACGCTCAGGACGACATCGTTCGCCAAGAGGGCCTTCAGCGCCGAAGCCCGTCGGCGTGCAGCTTCTGCCAGCAACCGCTCGAGCCCAACTCCGGAGCCACTCCATCGCCCCCATGAAGTCGTCGGCACGTAAGCTCGGACGCCCCAGCCTCTGATGTATAATCTTAATCATGTGTAATTATTGAATATACCTGTTTGTTTAAACTGAGCCATACGGTGTCTCTTTGCCTCTCCGTCCCGTGTGGACCTGCGCATTATGGGGGTCATCACAATGGTACTGGAAATGCATGCGCGGCCGGACAGCATGACGACAATCTTTTACATGTGGCCAAGTCGACCGCACGAAAAGCAACTGCGGCGCTGCTGTGGTGCTGCGGAAGATGTCGCGGCGGCCGCAAGGATCCCGCGACGACTGGCAGTGTCATGCAAGGCGGCCGCCCGGTGGACAAGATGGAGAGGCTGTCAGTGTCCACTGTGGACATAATCGATACGTGGGTGGTATCGTGAAGCCCGTCGACGACGTACTGCTTAGCAGCGGGCGTGGGCCACTCGATATTTGCAGGCCTGAAGAAGACGGACCTTGTCCTAAATGTACAGGGCGACGTCTTCATCTGGATCCTGGCGCCGCGATTTCATCGTCGTGAATTTGACGTCGTGTGCACTGGCCAGGAGTGGAAAGGCGGCAAGAAGGGCAGCGGTCCAGGCCGGCCAAGTGGTGTAGCGGCGGCCTTCGTACAGGTGCGAGGCGCGGGCGGCACCACGGAGATGGTCTTCCGCGACGGCGATCGTTGTGGGGGAAGACCAGTCAGAACGCCGGGCAGCAACGTCGAGAACTTGGATCCACGCTTCGGCGTCATCAGGAAAACCACAGAACTCCGGAAGCTGTACTGGCGGTAGTGGGCCCACAGGGGACAGCAAAGCGCGGCCAAGCGCTGCAGTGAAAGAGGCGGATAACTCCCGGAGGGTGATGAGGGCTTCGAGAAGGATGGCTAGGGCCGAATCCGCCTAGGAGGCGTGGACGCCGTTCTCGGTCAGGACCGATGTCTTAGGCGCCGACTGAGCCGGGCGTGTGGCTTCCCGGCCGCTGCGAAGGTGGAGCGGGTCGGGGAGGACCGGGTCAGGCCCGACGTTAGCCGACTGTGCCTTTGTAAAGGACTGAAGTAGAGACGCGGCCATCCGCTCGAATGCCTAGCCTTTAATGTCAGTTCCTTGTTGTTGCGTTGTCCTCTTCTACCCGCGCCTCCGATCTTTACTTCATCTTTGTTGTCCCGGCATCACAAGACGAACGAAATGTTCAGTATAGTGTGAAGTGGATGTGTTCAGCTCGCTGTGTGCGTCAAACGGCCGCTCGATGATGTCACCCTATTTTCTTGCCATTTCTGGGATTTTCTGTACCATCTGCTAGTACACAGACGCACAATCAGCCGGGCTTTCTCGTAATAGAACTACTAATGGTTTCGCATTAAAATTTTCTTACTTCACACCAGATGTCATTGCAGTATTTTGGGTCTTGAGCACGGCATAAAAAGATAGCGTCTCGGTGTAAAAATGAAGTCTCTTAACGATAGCACCCTCACATGGGTGCGCCTGGTTAGGTATTGATTACGAACAGTTAGATAATCAAAATTCCCGGAAATACTTTTTTTTAATATTTCAAAGATTGCTTGAATGCAAAAACAAAGAAGAGGCAGAAAATTTATGCGCAAGTTTGCTAGAAGTTTCACACCGTAAAGACTTTATCATAGATTCTAGTTACATATATGCAATATATCTTGGCGTTTTGACTTTCCAAAGACAGCTACTTTCTGGCGTGCGTCAACGATGGTAGATAGTTTTGCATGCACTCTTACCCGTGCTGACAGAAAGAAGGCGCATGCAAAGCTGCACTCAAGTGTGCGTGAAATGGCCACCGGAGGGCCACCTGTTCAGTATCTGTACGACGGTGTTCCAAGGACCCTGTCTGGTTGCGACTGTCCAGAAGCTAACTCAGTGAAATTTTGAGATCTGGTAATGATAAGCTGTCTGCCCCAAGGAAAATAATGAAGCTAAGAGACAAGTCAATCAATACACTTCTTAGAAACGTCCATTCAGGAGACAGCACCAGTGTGCTAGAGGACACTTTATGAGGAGTTGGCACAAAAGTAAGCACATGTGTTACCGGTTTGTTGCTAAGCACCGATATTAGCTTGAATCATCCGTACTTCTAAGGCTGGCATTCAAGCTGCTGTGTATTGCAGTCGCTAAGCCAGCGAATTTACACGGCTAAGAAAGCTAGGGTGCTGTGGCGAACTCCGGAAAAAGTTTAAAAATATATAAAGCATTCTTACGTGGTATTTACGGATGTGGCAATTCGAGATGCTATTCAAAGGTAATTGATCTCGTTTCTCTATCATCATCACGCTTGGCACTTAGCGCCAACGAACGTTATTTTCAGAAATGAGAAATACGAAGTAGTGTACTGTTGCCGAGACCAGAAAGTACTACATACCTTTTTTTTTTCTCGAGCAAGCAAATTATTTAGGCATAGGTATGTAGAAGAGATGAAACAGCAGCTGAACGAAAAAATTGGAGGGGGCACTTAAGATCCGTCTTAATGGTATCACGCGGTAGCATTAATGGGTATACGCAGAATTGATTCTCCTCGACTTCACATAAATACATCCCTGGGAATCGTCATGCGATGCGCCGAAGCCCAGCGATGGCAGGTGCTGACACCGGTGGGACTTCTGCAACCGAGTTTGCTCTTATTGAGCAAGGTCTCACGACCGATAGCTAATTTCACTGCCACCTGCCACGGTGCGCAATTTTCTCATAATCCGGTGGGCAGGTTTGGGATCGCGCCACAAGGTTACGTGGCCTAGGTGGGCCACCTGCCTTCTAGGTTGCTTCTCTGGAGACTTTTCGTAGATTTTTCACTCACGGTCAACGACTACAAAGGCGACGCCGTAATTTCAACAGAACGGAAGCACTAACACTATCCACCACCTGTTGTGGGACTGCCCGGCGCTAAAGCCGACGAGAATTCGGCACTTGGCGTCAGTGGGACTCTCACCGGACAATCCGGATTCATATATTGCATAGACGCAGGGTCCATATTATCGTTCACTTCTTGATTTCATCAGATCAGCTCAAATTTTTTTCATTTATTTAAGCATCTTACTCATTTTTTAGTTCATAGTTTTTATGCCCTGAGGCAATAAACATCGCTAAAAAAAACACAATCGATTAAAAAATACGCTTCTAGAGTGTTCCCAAAGTGTAGCCACATTTTCATATAGAAGACAACGGTTGTTTAAGCTTTCCATAACAGCTCACAGGTAAGCACGATTCAAAGGCTGAACCCCAGAATCGAAGATTGTTGGGGGATTTCGTTGTTCATAGCACATAAAACATGCTAAATTAGGACGGGACAAGAAAAGATACATATGAACACGAGTGCTAGCTTCATATCGTTTATTTCTTGATGATGCACGAAATATTTACACTGATAAGTACGCTGTGTCTACATGAATCGTGCCTCAGCGAGCAAAACACGGTGGAGATCAGCGTCAATTTTGTTTTTCTTTTGTGGTTTTGTTGTCACGTCCTGATTTCTCGATGTTTATGTGGCTGAACACCAAATAATTTTGAACTGAAACATAATACTAAATAAATTAACCTTTCAATTTCAATTCTTTTTGATGCGTAAATGTTTTCTGGTCTAATTTGCTCTAAAGCTGAAGGTAAATTAAATTATTTAAGGAGAAAGCTGCGTAACACGCCGGCCCATATTAAACTCAGTGCTATAAAACTATCATCAGACCTACCGTAGAATATGCGGATATAGTCTGGAGCCCCCATCAAAAAATTTTAATCAACAAATTAGAGCGCATCTAAAAACTATCAGTAAGGTTTGTATACTCAAAGTATTCGCGCCAGACTACCGCTACCAGTCTAATAATTCAATCAAATTTGCAAAACCTGTCAAAGCGAAGAATCATTTCAAGATTAAAGTTTTTGTTCCAGCTTCTTCACGGCCACTTCAAAATAACAAATTCACAATACTTACACCCTCCTTTCAAACACTCGTCTAGAACTAACCATAGTAAAACAGTCCGTCAACCAGTCAGCCGTGTAAATATCCACAAGTACTCCCTGTTTCCAGATGCTATATCCTATTGGAATAAACTGCCTGAAGATGCGGTGCAGTGTGCGTCCGTGAAATTATTTGTTAATTATATGGAAAAAACTGACTTTTCTGTTTAATTTTCTCTATTATTTTTGTGTTTAGATCACAGAAGATCTCTGTATTTTTGTGTTTGCTCACATTGATGCCTTGTTAACACTCCTGCAAGGGCCCGAAAAGGGCCTGCAGTATGTTGAAATAAAATAAATAAATGTTGGCAAGCGCTCTTGATCAGGTCCTGGAAACCACAGAAAAAAGTGTTTTTTTGCTGCAACTCGTGTTTTTTTTTTTTTTTGAGCGACCCCATCACTTCAAACAGCGCGCAGCGTGGTGTAACGCTTCAAGTCATACACAGAAGCCTAGTTCTAGACAAAATTTGCTTTCATTATTTTATTTATTTGTGTTACAGTAATACTGATCAGTATATCGGCCCTAGCAAGAGTAGAATACATGAAAAATTGCGGAACCGCAAGAAAAGGAAGATAACACAAGTCACCAACAAAACAACAAAGGCAATGAAATTTTAAAAAATTAAGTTGAGCAAGAGCCAGACAAGGAAAAAAAAGAAGTTATCTGTGCATCAAAGTAACCCATAAGTGAGAAAAATTGTTCCAACACAAAACAAAAAAGTGCATCTTACTCTCAGGAAAACAGATATTGTTGCAGTGCCTGGGCAAAATCGGTGGATTCAACTATGTATACTGGAAGGAAATTCTTATTAGAAATTGTCCATGTATGTGCACAAGAGAAGCATAAATGCACTGAACATATAAGATGTTTTTGGAAGGATTGGCTGTAGCCCAAGTTTTCGGCAACGCAGAGAACTTTCAGACTAAGCGCTTCGTCTCCTGCACTTTCTTCAAAAGAACGGCTTTGAGAGGGTTGCCACGAAGAGGATGAGCTGGGGGTGCAAGAGGGGGGTTCAAGAGAGTCTGGGTGTTTGAACTTAAGCGCGCTGCATGCTTTTAAAAGTACCGAATTTTCAAGACCCTGAGGGGACACCTCATTTTATCCATAATGGCGTCGTTACGGAGGACTGCTGCGCGGGTCAGAAAGGTAGATTCGCGGGTCCTTAAAAATTTCACTATACATACTCTTGCTTGTCGACGGGTGGAACCTCGCGTGGGCCAAGCAGTGCTTTCTTTCTCAAATGTGCAACGAAATAAACGATATGCAACGAAGATATCATAGTACGGAGTTTGGAAACTTCCTTAGCGGAAGCGGATAGGTAGAAGCTCAGTGTGCGCTTTAGAAAAAAATTAGTCAGTGACATCGACGATGACAACAATTCTAAAAAATCGTGAGTGACATACCTAAAAGCGCATTACGTTGAATTTGGCGCTGCACGGAAACAGGACTGAATGAATGTCATGATGCTTGACAGAAAAAAAAAGCAAGAAACGTCAACCAGTTACAGATGTTTCAACTATAACTGATGAAGCTTCACTCTTTTGCGCTTTTCTTTGCTCGTAAAACTTGTTAGCAATGTGCTGCTTTAACTGTGAATATATATTTCTAATCCTATGTAAGGACGAAAGCGAGAAGAATGAGGCATTCATTTTTCGCTCCCTGTTTTCTCTAGAAATAGATGGCGCCTTGTGATCTCAGTTTCTTCGTAACAGGCGTCGGCAGCAACGAAGATGAATGTGCCTTAAATACTATATTTCGCTGCGTTTTGTCTATCGGTAGTCGGAGTATCTATCGGAGTCAAAAATATATTTTTAGTGTATCGTGTATTGTGTAGCACTGAGAATGTGTCGGCGTTGCAAGCAGCTCAAGAAGAACGAAGAAAACCAGAAGCAAAAGCTGCGCAAGCTCTGCAGACTGGTTTAAAACTTTCTTATCATTTATTGGAACGTAAGAATAACCTATAATCATTACTTTCCTGCTCAAAATAAAATGTTGCCCGCGGGTCCTCTTTGTATCGAATTGTTCAATTAATAGGTCCGTATTGTTCTTGTGCAATTTATCTAAGAATATATAAATTTAAGGTGAAAGAGATTCGCAGAGTATAACCAACCCTTATATATAGCCTTTAAAGTTTACGAGAAAGTTTTTGACTCAGTGGAAACCTCGTCAGTAACGCAGGCATTTTTGAATCACGATGTACAGGAGCGTTGTGTAAAAATATTGAAAGATATTTATAGGTTGTGCATCGCCAACACAGCCCTCCATAAAGTAAGTGATAAAATTCCAATAAGAAAGGGCTTCAGGCAAGGAAACACGACATCGCCAATGCTACTCACCGCCTGTTTGCATGAAGTATTCTGAAGCCAGGATTGGGATAAGTTGGGGATAAGAGTTGATAGAGAACACCTCAGCAATCTGCGATTCGCTGTTGACATGGCCCTGCAAAGTCACTAAGGAGCTGAACTGCAAAGCATGATCAATGAGTTAGACAGGAAGAGCAGTACTGTGGGTATATAAATTATTGTGTAGAAAACAAGAGTAATATGGAACAGTTTCGGAATGGAACACCAGTTTACAAATGGTAGCAACTTGCCAGATATGGTCAGGAAATATGTCTCACTAGGGTAGCTAGTGACCACGCATCCAGGTGAGAAGAGTGAAATAACTAGAATAAGAATGGGGCTGAGCGAAATTGGCAGGCTATTTCAGACCCTGGATAACAATTTACCTATATCAAACAAGGTAAAAGTATATCAAAGCTGTATCTTGCTGGTACTAACCTAAGAGAAAGAAAGTTGGAGGCGAAAGAGAAGAATTCAGCTTAAGTCAAAGACAGCGCAGTGAGCTATGGAAAGGAGAATGATAGATGTAGTGTTCAGAGACAGGACGAAGGCAGAATGTGAAAGGGATCAAACACGGGTTAATGACATCTTAATCGAAATGAAGAGGAAGAAACGGGCTTGAACATGGCATGTAATGCATAGACAAAATAACCGATGATCCTTAAGGATAACAGACTGGTTTCTAAGAAAAGGCAAGCATCGCAAAAGGCGTCAGAAAGTTAGGTGGGCGGAGATTAAGAAGTTTGCGGGCATACGGTGGGCGCAGCTGGCAAAGGACATGGTTAATTCAAGAGATATGGGAGAGGCCTTTGCCCTGCATTGGGCACAGTCAGGCTGTTGATGATGGTGATATGTATGCTTCATATGCCCTTAAGATTGTTGTTGTTGATTCCCTCTTTGTAGCAGAACGCGTCAAACATTTGCCGGTAGTGAGAAGTCATTCGTGTGCCATGAAAAAAAATGCCTATACGAGTGCTTCTGCTTGTCAGTAATTTAGTGGGGGTAGGTATAACCTCCGAACCCTCGCTACTTTCACAATAGATTGTCGCACTTTATGGGGTTTAATGTCCAAAAGCGATTCATGTTGTATGGGGCGCCGTAGTAGAGGGCTCCGGGAATTGCGACCACCTGGGGTTCTTTAACATACACTGGCATCGCACAGTACACGGGCCTCTAGAATTTCGCGTCGATCCAAACGTGACCGCCACGGCCGGGACTGATGCCGCGTTTCTCGGGTCTACTGCCGAGCATCATATCCTCTAAGCCACTGTGGCGGCACACTTTCACAACGCTTAATAATCATGGCCTGTCACATAGTTTTTTACGTTAGGGCCAGTTGATACACCCTCGGGATAAAAAGAGTGGCGATGCGAAATAGCATGCCTTTTGTTTACTTGGCTATCTCATGTGGTGATAGAACAAGAATGATTCAAAGTATAAGCACTGTGATATAAGTTTGCAGCTTGTTTGAGCTTGATTGAAAAAGAACTGTACCTTGGTGGGCGTTCTGTTGCTTGCGGAAAAGCGCATGTCGCGCTAAAAATTACGGCTGTTTCAGATACCATCACAGTCCGTAAAGTAATGTTATATCGAAACCTGGAGCTTTTCCTCTTTGAGTTTCACTTAAAGGTTCCGTCAGCAAGCAAAGGCTTTTGTCTCGTAGGCGCGAAGCAACGTCGACGGCAACAGAGCTACTGATGTCACGCATTGAGGAGCGTATACCTTGAGCCTCCTCTAGAGTAGCGCCGCCTCTTGGTGAAGGTTGGAAGTTGGTGCGAGATTTCAAGAACTGCGGAAGCGCCGTTATTGCAGCTGAATTATTTTTACACCATGCTTAAGAGACGCTAGTGATATCGGAGGTTCTTACCTATACCTGTGTCATCCTCTACTCGACGTGTCTATGCTTCACTCCTTTCCGTTGATAACAGACACCGTCATAAAATAAACGAAAACATCATCGGTTCGTCCTGTATACTACATAGGCTTTTTTATTCGTTTTTATTATAGCACAGCCGCATCACAGGGCTGTTTCAGACCGATGGTGTGAGTTAAAGACGTTAATTCATGCCGTTAAGTAAAGGTAACATGTAAGTAATAGAGTTCTGTGTAATAAAAACTTTTGGCCATTCGATTTTTGTTTTATTTATAGCTTTTCACTTAGAATAATCAGCTTCAAATATCTGTTAAACGTATTGCTTGGGAAATAACTCTTCGGCTTGCTCAAGCGCACGAAGCTTGCCCCTTTTTGCATAGAGCAAAAACACCACCAAGCTGGTGAATATTCAAGTAAAAAATGAAAGTATAAAAATATTTAAAGATTATTCGCATGAACACCGGTTCGTATAAACATTATTAGCTATAAAAAAACGTATTCTTTGGCTGTTACGCAAGTGATCATTTTAACGTCGCCATGGCTTCAGTCTAATGCTATAGTTCTAACCAAGCCAACAGCGCTGACAGCAGAGATTAAACAAATTGAAGCCTAAAAAAAATTCCTTATGCAGGATTCGTTTCATTCCTTTCAAAAACTGTGCGATATATTGAATGCACAAAAGATTCCAAAAACAGTTTCTTAGCTTAGCCAATCATATTATGAATTTTATTGATAATGATGTGTGGGATGTTGCCCAAGTCTTTTGTCTGTATACGTGTTCGCCATATTGCTTGCACAATCTACCGTTTGGGATCACTTGTTCCACTACAAGTTAAAAAGAAATGATCCTGCATTCCTTAGAATGCTCTGTAATACCATATGACGTAGACTGTGTTTCAACTGTCAACTTTTTTGGAAAGCAAAAAATTAATAGGCTCCTCACGAACCTTCCTAAAAGTATTTCCTACAATACCAATCCCCCTGCGTCTGGGACTATGTTGTTTAAATGCTTGAATCTTCACGATTTTGACACTCTTTTTCTCTACTTTGCTGTGCACAAATACTTTTGAAATACTGATTTCCGTTAGCGATAGAGCATCGGTAGAGCATTACGTACCAATAATATATTTTGCAATACCTTCAATAGGAACATGTTACAGAAAACGGATAAGAAAGTAGTACATTCCCCAGACTATTAATAACCTTTCTAGAATATTTATAGAAAAACACAATCTGTAATGAAAATAGCATTAAATGAACTTTAAAAATCACTGGTGCATAGAACTTTAATTTCGTGTTTTGTGAAGCATGCGATACAGCTCCTTTCCTCACTCTGTATGTGCGCAATGGTACTTTTCAATGTGGTCATTATTTATTTTATTCTGTGTCCCTGTTTACGTTAATTCCATTGAAAGAGTGTTCGACTTGCATGATTCTTTTTTTGTCTAATGTGCTTATAAAATACTGTTTTGAGCTTTCAGTATTTGCTCTAACAGTATGTTTACAACCTTTTATTGTATTCAACAAGTGCATACCACTGTTTTTGAATTCAACTCTGTCCAGCGTGTGGGCTCTACCATACAAACAATGTAGAGATTTCCGAAGACCCAGCAAGGCGTGATTTCGACTAGGATGTTATTAACCGCGTTCATTCCCTCACCCGCTCTGCCCGCTTCCGGTCTCTTAACGTTACACCTACCATTTCTCTTGCCATAGCTCGCTGCGTTGTCCTCAATCAGGCCTGGGCCCTTATCGTTAGCCTCCACGTTTCTGCCCCTTAGGTGAGTACCGGTAAGATACAGCTGTTCTGTACGCCGGGCAAAAATGGTAGAATTCTACCCCATCCCCATCCTCACCCGTCACTGTTCACGGAACAAGCACTGTCTTTCACAAAGTGAGTTCAAACTAACACCCTCTTCACTAATGCACTACAAATTCGGAGGCCGTGACACAGCTCACTGTCGAACTTTCCAGAGAACAGGGCAGACATAAAACACGTTGTCTACTCATGTAACAGTGCCATTACCTCTCCTTATTTCCCTTACCTTCCGGCTCCTTCATGGATTACTTGGCTTCACTCGGGCTCGGGAGGTTATCAGCGAGCCTTGCCGGAGCAGCGCTCTTCTTCACTGGGGCCATAATGCTGGCCCCATAAAAATTATTTTTCCTCCTCCTTCCTCCGATCCTCCTCAAACGAGTTCGCGGAGCCGACCCATAGTAGCGTCGATTTCGTGACAATCCCCTATACCCACGACGGCGTCCACCACCGCCACCCACAAATCTCTGCGTTTTAGAAAGAGAGATCACCTTTGTGAATACCTTCCGCCGGGCACATCGAACACCTATTCCACGGGGTGAGAGGTTGGGTATGCGCTCGCCCGCAGTCACACCACCACTGCTTGCAGGCACCCCTTGGCCTTGAGCTTCGTGCAGCACTTCTAGACATTAGATGTGACGTTTTGGCGAAAGCTGCCGCGAAACTCTTCAAAACGCATCTCGGACACTCTATACGCGTCTGTGTAGGATTTTACAAATTGGGAGAAATGAAGGTGCGATGGTGGACTTATCAGTTCCTGGCCACTTGGATCGTTCCTGAATTTTTTTTTAAGGAAGAAAGCAAATGACGCACTGTCTCACTTACTTGGTGGACGCTTTAGCCGTCGCCGTGAGGGAAGAAAGGCAGGACAGAGTGAATGAAGAGAGAAAAAGCTACCGTAGTGGAGGGCTCCGGAATAATTTGGACCACCTGGGGATCTTAAACGTTCGGTGATGTCGAACAGCATACGGGCACGTTTCTCGTTTCCCCTGCGCCGAAGCTCTAACGCAGCTGGCGTGTTTCAACTCGAGCAATCTTGCTCAGTAGCCGAGGGCCTTAAATGAACAGTGAGGAGAACTCTATCATTTTTTTTTGCTACCAAAATCTGATATTTCGGCATTTCATGGCCTTGTTGCCGCTTGCCTGGAGCGAAAGGTTGATTTATTTCAAAGAAATTTGGATTCGTCCAGCAGGTCTCGGCGGCTCTTGAAAGACAAAGGCCGAGCGAAACCGACGGAACGTTGCCCCTCAGGGCGACCGACCGAGGGAGTAACACGCGCTGGAGTTGAGTAGAGACCACCCGCTGAGAAGGCGTCAAGGCCCGCGTCGCGGCGCCATTTAGTGATGGTGTCGTTCTGCAGGCGACTAAACAAAGTTGTTCTCCTCCTCCTCCTCCTGGGTTCGAAGTTGAAAAAGTTTTTCCCGTCGCTCCGATTCAAACTCGGCGCCCTCTTATGACGTCACAGAACCCTCTTATGACGTCATAGGACGGAGTGACGTGAAACGTGACGTAAGCGCAGCCTCCGTGATGTTTGGCTGCTAGCGGAGCGGTGCGGTTTAAAAGCAGCCGAAATGAAAGCTACCGCCGCCGCACGATGAAGGCATCTATCGGGGGTCGCTACCGTCGCTTCGTTTACGTTTGCACCGGCGTCTTGCCAGCGTACGCTGGATCCCATTCTCGAACAAGGTAGGCGCGTCGCGCTCGTCGGAGGCTGTCCGAGACGTTGGAGCGAATGGATTTGATTCCATGAGCGGCGCCGTTGCTCGGTGCAGCAGGCGGCGTCGAGGAGGTTTCCCACGCTTGCAAGGGCCAGTTTTTTTTTTTTGCCGCCAAAAAACGGATGACTGCTCAAGGGCGCTCGGGTTTAAAGTTGGTGGCTTAAATGTAAAGCCGACGCACGACGCTTCAATGGGTTCCGCGCGTTACCGGAGGTACAGGGTCCACGGGATCAGACTCTCTCGCTCACTTGCATGTACCTTCAGATGCCTACTGTGAATGAATTAAATCAGCCGAGAGCTCGAATAGAACAGCTCCGCCCAACTGCCAAGGCTATTATGGAGCCGTAAACAAACGAGTTGGAGGAAATTGGAGTTAAGATCTCTGGAGTTTCCAAATCTATTTTTCTTAACTGTGTTGTACCTTCTCTCCCGTCCCTAATAAACGATTTCCGTTAAGTAGTTCGAAGTTGACTGGCACAGCCGAGAACGTTTCGCCGGGCGAGCGTACGAAGACACAAGTGCTCTTTATACTGTTAACTGCATTGTACGATCCACCGACCATCGTGCCATCATAGTGTTTCATCGACTGTGGAGATCATCTCACCAGCATTAACAGGCTCCTTCAAAGGTTGACTAGCACTTGAAGCGGCACTTAGAGTTTCTCTGCTGTTCGGCGCTTGTAAATCGAGGCGCGTCAAAAACAAAACCACGAGGCACGCAAAGTTCATAGACGCGAAGCGCCATAAAAAAACCGAAACTCACCTGGGTGCCTCCGGCGCCGCCAGGCACCGCCTTCTTTGCTTCCAACCTTGACGTTGTCTTTTGTCTGTCTTCCTTGTGTGATAAAAGTGCACAATCGGTTTCAAAACAAAACTTACTACAATATTGAACCGCGCGACCTTCCTTTGTCAGCATCAGAGATTCGTGATGTCCATGGAGCAGGCAAAATTCCTCCAAGGTGGCGTCTCTTGTCCTATGACGTCATCACGCTTGTACTTGCGAGATTGGCCTGTGGCGGCGATACCTGGGTTTTGGTTCTTGCTATTTTCTACCTTACAAGAGCTTTGTTTTCAGTAAGAGTGGCGTTTTTGCGATCAAGAGCTGGTGTTCTATCGATACAAGCAAAGTTCAATTCCTCCTCAGTTTCCCTTTAAGCACTGAGCCAACGCGGCCTGAAAAATGGGACAAGGAAGATAAAAAAGGAAAAGAGATAAAAAGAGCTGAAAACGCTTATGCTTGCTCTCGCTCAGTTTCCCGACTTTTGCGGCGTGTCGTAAGCGTTGTGAGCAGAATCTACAGCTGAAGCATGTTCAAAACAGAAGCATGTTTTAAATTAAAAGCGCTCACACCTTATGTACGGCCATAGTGCCGTCTAATTAAATCTGGTTCTTTAAAAATGGGGTCAGAATGGTGTTGTAACATCAGCAAATTGTAGCTGTTTTCAAAAATTTAATGAAAGCACCAACAAAGTTATGTCCTCTGGAAGTATGTCCGCCGTTGAGGAATAAGCATCAGTCACTGTATAGAAATTAAGGACCGAAGAAGCCCTCTACCTCCTGCACTTAGAGACTACAAAAAGGGGCAATTCCGTAGCAGGCTTCTTATAAGTTCGAATAAAGGGCTGCCGAAGATGCCACGCGCCATCGTTCGACCATCTACCCAACCAAAGGCGGTTACTGAAGGCCGAGATCACCGATAGAGGGCAGGAACGGTCTGAATTCGCTGAAAAACGCGCGGCTCCTGCACAGCTGCCGGCTATGCTCTTCGAATATTCGCCTGAGAGATATCGCAGTCTAAAATGCGCATTTATTCTCTGCATTTTCACTATATGGCTCCACGACCCTTTAGTATAACAGTCTCTCAACAACTGGATAGGTGTTGCTTTGCTGAATGTTGTGGTTGCCACGGTTTAATTTTAATTCAACGGTTTCACCCATAGGCGCGCTTGAAACACTCCATTTTGAAACGCTCCGATTATGTTCCTCAATTTGGCTGTAGGGGTATAAAGTGTTATGGAAGTCTGTCATGATACTCGAAAAGAAACTCTGAGATGGCGGCGCGGCCGCGGCGTCGCAGAAGATATTTTCGGCCGTAATCATAACCATGACCAATGTGCCTACGCCCACTGCACGGCAAATGCCTCTCCCATATCTTTCCAATTAACCCTATCCTGTGCCAACTGCGGCCACACTATCCCCTCAAACTTCTTAATCTTACCCGTCCACCTAACTTTCTGCCTCCCCCCGCTATATGCTTGCCTCCTCTTTGGAATCCACTCCGTTTCCCTAAAGATCACCGTTATCATGTCTTCGCATAACATCCCCTACCCAAGCCCATTCCTTCTTGATTTCGCTAGAATATGAGTAACCCGCGTTCGTTTCCTGACCCACTCTGCCCTCTTACTGTCTCTTAACGTTGCACATATCTTTTTCTTTCCATAGCTGGCTGCATTGCTCATGAGGTGAACCCTTTTTGTTAGCCTCCACGTTTCAGCCCATACGTAAGTACCAGTAAGTTACAGCTGTTATATACTTTCTTCTTTGGGGATATTGGTAAAGTGCCATTCATGATCAAAGTCAGCCTGCTATATGAGCTCCACCGCATTGTTTTTCTTCTAGCTATTCCACTTTTGCGATCCGGATCAGTGGTCACTACCCGTTCTAAGTAGGCATATTCTTTTACCACTTCCAGCACCTCGCTTCCAGTTATAAACTGCTGCTGCCTGCCGACACTGTTGAACGTTACTTCGGTTTTCTGCATAGCAATTTTAATAATAATAATAATAATAATAATAATAATAATAATAATAATAATTGTTTTTTTGGGGGAAAGGAAATGGCGGAGTATCTGTCTCATATATCGTTGCAGACCTGAACTGCGCCGTAAGGGAAGGGTAAAGGAGGGAGTGAAAGAAGAAAGGAAGAGAGAGGTGCCGTAGTGGAGGGCTCCGGAATAATTTCGACCACCTGGGGATCTTTAACGTGCACTGACATCGCACAGCACACGGGCGCTTTAGCGTTTTTCCTCCATAAAAACGTAGCCGCTGCTGTCGGGTTCGAACCCGGGAACTCGGGATCAGTAGTCGAGCGCCCTAACCTCTGAGCCACCGCGGCGCAGCAATTTTAGTCCACCGGTTCTGCATTGCGTGTATAAGTCATTGACAATGGTTCGCAGTTCATCTTATGAGTGATTCAGCTAGGCTATGTCATCAGCGAATCGCAGATCAATTAGGTACTCTCCATTAACTCCCCTTCCCCCTGTTCCCAATCCAGGCCTATGAATACCTGGAGGAGGAGAAGGACTTTAATGGAACAGGAGAGGTCTGCCTTGCTGTCGGCCTGGCATGCTACTGCAGGTATGAATACCTGCCGTAAACAGGCGGTGAATCTCACTGGCGAGATCGTTTGTCCCACCCTGACACCATTTTTTATTGGAATTTTGTTGCTACCTTACCGGAGCACTATGGTGGCTGTGCTGCCGTTATAGATATGTTCCAGTATTTTTACGAAAAACGTTTCTAAACCCCGATTACGCAATGCCTGCATGATTTCTCTGGTTTTCAACTGAGTCAAATGCTTTCTCGTAACCTATGAAGACCATATAAAGGGGCTCGCTATATTCTGCGCAGTCCTCTATCACCTGACTTATAGTGTTAGTGTAGTCTATTGTTGAGCATCCTTAGCGAAAGCCTGCCTGAACATTTGGTTGACTGAAGTACAAAATAGTCCTGATTTTAGCATTTACCTTAGTAAATACATTTTAGGAAACGGAGAATAAGCTGACCGGTCTAATTTTTCAAGTTCCTGACGTCTCTTTCCTTATGGATTAATGTGATGTTAACGTTGTTTCAAGGTTCTGGCGCTCTTGAGGTCATAAGGAATTGTGTATACTGGGTGGCTAGTTTTGAGCGCAATTTCCCCTCCGTCTTTCAACTGATCTGCTGTCACCTGATCCTCACCAACTCTTTTCCCCCTTTGGATTGTTCCTAAGGCTTACTTTACTTCCTCATTCCTTCCCGGAGGAATGACCCATTGCTCGGCGTCACTGCCTCTTTCATTTATGTCCTAATTTAATTGGTAACTATATAGCTACGTGTAGAATTCTTCGGCTACTTTGACTATCTTATCCTTATCGGTAATAACCTTGTGCTCTTTGTATCTTAGCGCATTCCTCTGATTTTCGGCTATGCCTAGTTTTCTCTTCACCGCTTTTAGGCTACCTCCGTTCTTATAGCATGCTTGATTCTCTCCTTATTAAACTTCCCTATGTCGGCTGCTTGGCGCTAATAGATTAAGCAGCGCGAAGGTTTGGACAAGATGGCGCGACAGCTCCGTGAGGAATGGCGCGGCAAGGAAAGGCGTGGACGATAGAGAGAAAACAAAAAACAATAAGAAACAGTAAGCAAATTCGATACATCTGCCAGTTGGATTGTATGTGTGGGGTTAAATGCTTTCTTCCTATGCCACTTCTTAACCACTCTGCAGAGACATTCCCGGGTTCGTGTAGAACCATCCTACCGTCTAGTTCAGCTGTGCACTCCCTAATAATAACTGTGAGATAATCGTTCATTGCTTGAACATCAAGGCCGTTGTCTTGAGATAAAGCCGAATATCAGTTATGGAACAATAAAACGGTATCCTGAATTCCTTTACTTTCCCTTCCGCTTCACTAGCTTCGTTCGTTCCCTCTTCAAGTCCGGGCTAATTCCAGACCTTACGATACAGTGATCGGTACAACGCACCTTTCGAGGTCCCCCGCATCTTTCACGATGCCAGGGTGAGCTTATAGTATCAAGTCTGTTTCATTTTTATTCTCACAACCAGAGCTATTTCACATAAACTTACTGTTTTGATACGGACAGGTTCATGTCGTGCTCACGAGCTGGTCAACTTTACATCCTTCTGTCAGAGCGTCTTCAGGAGGTGTCATTCAGACATGCGGAATGGGGCAGCATACTGAGGCATATTGAAAGAATTAATATTTAAGGAGGGGGTAGGGCAGATATGCTGACTACGGGCAAGCTCTGCGTGGAAGCTGCAAAGAATGAAAGAAAAAGAGAAAATAGCAAATAGTAAAACAAGGCCCCAATGTATGAAATTCCAGATATAAGGGAGAACTAGCACAATCGTCGAAATACAGTAGATCTAAAACAAGAAAGTTAGACATACTACTAGGTATAACACGCAAGGAATTGGGCTCCGGTGACAGCATGAACGAAGCCAGAAACAACAAAGAGCAAGCTAGGAGGCGAGAGAAACCAGGTGTATGTAGATCGAGACAAGTGTGGCAGTTCTATATGCGTTAAACCACGTTGATTACAGAATATCTACTAAAATAACTGGCAGTAGAATGAGGGCAACGTTAGAATTTTCACGACCAAAGTAACCAGCTCGTCTTAGACGGGGTACTTGACAATATACAATATTCATAACGCAGCACATGAGGATATAGAGAAATGTAAGGTATACAACAAAGCCGTCTATATCCCATAGGTGGAGTACATAGAGGGATTTCATTTAGTTGAAACGTGGCCATGCAGGCATTGTTTAGCCGGTGCGCGAAGGTAGCCCGGGCAAAATAAAAGAAAAGATTTAGGGTTATTACGCAGCCTCCATAATCCTGCAAAGAATTGATGAGATAGTAATCAGAAAGGGTGTCAGGCAAGCATGCTGAATCCACTCGATTTTATTCAGTGAATGCTTTCAAGATTTAATCAGAGCGTTGGATTTTGAAGAGCTAGTACGACCACTAATGAACGTATAACGACATTAAAACGTTACGGACTTGCTTGGAGGGCGGCAAACCGTAGGGAACGGCTTCATGAGCCCTTTTCTTGCGAAGGCAGGACGCATGACGTCACGCTTTCTACCGAGTTTTCTTTCCTCCATGCACGGCCCAAGCTGCTGCTGCTGCTGCTGCCGCCGTCGCCGCGACAATCCCGAATGGGATTCGGGGCTTTCAACATTGTGCAGTTTGGCCCGAGTTCTGCTCTCTGTCAAAACCTCTGATGACGGTTCGGGTGTGGCTTGGCTTGCAGCGGAGAGTGGGGCAAGGCGCAACAGGGGACAGAACGCGCTATTTTTTTAATTAGTGCGCATTGACTTTTAAGTTTCAAATTATTTTAACTTAACATTTAACTCGAAAAGCTGGCAAATATAGACAGGAATGGCCCTTTTTGAGTAAGGAAAGAAGTTCCGTAATGAGGTTTCGTGAGCAAGAAATCAGTCAAAATTGCGAGGAATTCAGAATGCCGCATTCTTGAAAACTGCACAGCTGAATATATATGGTATCCATGATTTAAGCAAGCGTTTAGTTATCAGGATTGGCTATTGATCTTTATTTAAGAAAAAAAAATTTAAGGGTTTTTGAGCCTAGGGTTCTAATATGGTTTACGGTATGGTTTGGTTTGCGCGGTTTATAACGTTCCAAAGCGGCGCAGGCTGTGCCGAATTCCGCAGTGGATGGCTCCTGATAATTTCTACCGCCAGGGGCTCTTTACGTACTCTGATATCCAGTACACGGGTTGCTAGCTAGCATTTCGCCTCCATTGAAATGCGTCCACCGCGGCCGGAATCGAAGCCGCATCTTTCGGATCAGCAGGCGACCATCATAACCACTAGCCAACGCTCTCAAGAGGGAACAATGATAGCTTCAGTCTACTACTTATGCAAAGCGCTACATTGTAACAGTCTGGACACAATAAAGTAAATCTATTAGCTTTATTGCTTGCTGTAAAGCACTACCTGTGCTGTCCTGCTATCCGCAAATGTCTGAGGGCACAAGAAGACAACAATGACTGCTAGTTAACGCGCAGGAGGCGTGAAGCAAGCTATGGGAAAACGCAAGCAGCGCCAGTGTCATCAAGCGTTTTGGCGTTCCCAAAGGCGCCCACCACAGAACATTGAACGTAAGAGAATATTACTGGTAGCAATGATATAACAAGTATTTTGGGGAGTATCAGGTGGGTACAGACTGCTTTTTGTTGAGAACATTCCGGCAATCGAGGAATTTCTGTTCTCTGTCGCCAGAAACCCACTCAAAACCTGTTCATCACTCGATGGAAACCTTACGATCTCGAACGATACCCCCTGTTCATTTGGCAGGCTAAGCGGAAGAACAAAAACTGCAATACTCAAGTTGGAATGGGTTAGCAAAAAGGAAAGAAATTCAACATCGCGTAGCAAGGCTACGCGTAGAGCCTGGCTGTAGTACTGTGTAGACTTTAGTGGGTCATAGAATAAAACAATGTAGGGTTGCGTTTTCCTAAATCATAGCCTGTAGGCGCACTCGAGCAGACAACGGCAGAAAGTGGGAAGAACGAAGTGATAAAACGTGACTTCCGCTGACAATTTTTTGTGGGAATGGAGGCTGTGGGCGAAAAAAAACGCCTTTGCATGTGCGGCCGCCGCTCCACGCCGTTGTAATAATAATAATAATTGGTTTTTTGGGGAAAGGAAATGGCGCAGTATCTGTCTCATACATCGTTGGACACCTGAACCGCGCCGTAAGGGAAGGGATGAGAGAGGGAGTGAAAGAAGAAAGGAAGAATTAGGTACCGTAGTGGAGGGCTCCGGAATAATTTCGACCACCTGGGGATCTTTAACGTGCACTGACATCGCACAGCACACGGGCGCCGTTGTAGAGAAGTGGTTCTAAGGATCCATGAAAGGCGAGCCGTCGGGTGCTCGATATGCGCCGCTGGACGTACAAAGAGCGTGGTCGGTTACGACTGTGCTCACATTTGAATTTTTGCTTGACGACGGCCCTTCGGTGCAGGATTCGTCAGCTGACTTGCGATCGCAAAGCACTTTCGATGAACATTGGTGCGCGCGTATTTTCCCCCGGGGTGTTGCGTCGCTCAGAAATATTCGAGAGAAAAAGACATTGACTCTACTTAACCCATCGCCTGTTCGAGCTCAAGAGGTGTCAAAAAGCGGGCAGTTTTTTTTTAACTGTGGGTTAGTGGGATGCTTTACATACTCGGTCGCATTTAATTGTTAAAACCTCGTTTTCGGTGACAACAAACCACAGTGTAAAAGTATATTCTTAAGCAGAAGTGTAAGAATATATTCTTACGCCACGCACAACCAGCCGAAACAAACCTTAACTGCAACGACACTTGTGGCGCCATCTCGACACGATAAACAGTGATGCGATTGAACATTCGTTTGTACAATAGAGGCGAGAAGGCGCTAGATGTATCGTTGATGCGAAAGCTCGTTGCTGGTTTTCTGTCGCAGATGGCGATTTAACCAACTATTCTGGCCGAATAAGGCAGGTACACCACCAAAACACAGAATAAACCAAAATTGACCACGAAATGCCAACTCCGTGTTTAATCTGATCCTGAACAAGCAAGCGATTGAGCCGTGCGAATTTTCCGCTGTTTACTCTCTGAGCCACTCAAAAGTCAACACTATATAGACTTGTCAAACGATGCCTTCGTTGCTTGCGTCAAACTCGTTTTGAGCAGAAGTCGCGTAATGGAGCATTTAGTATGAAAACATCCCCTCGTTTTGCAAACGCACCCGTGTTGTAGGGCTAGCTTTTTATCTAATCTCTCATGGAAAACCCACATAGAAAAAATTGCTGCCAAAGCTAGCCGTACATTACGTTATTTAAAGCGTAACCTCAGAGGTGCGCCTTCTTCCACACGCCAGCTCGCATATCAGACATTCGTCCGCCCTCAAATTGAATACGCATCTTCCATTTGGTCACCTCACCAACAGTACCTAATTAATTCCCTAGAGCGCGTACAAAATCGTGCCGCTCGCTTCATTTCTCGCAACTATTGCCGACATTCCAGTATAACTAACATTAAGGCTTCGTTATCCCTTCCATCCTTAGAATCTCGCAGAACAATAGCACTTATCTGCCTCTTCCATAAAATTGTGTACAGCCATCATTCCTTCACACTACACCTTACAAAACCGGCCCGCACATCTCACCGATTGCATAATCACCTCAGTTTTAAGCGCCTTTCGGGAAGGACCACTGCATTCAACTCATCAGCCCTGCCCCGTGCAATCATTTATTGGAATAGTCTTCCTGATAACATTGTTCACATCTCAGATCATGTTATTTTCAAAGAAAAAATAAGTAGCATTTTCTTCTGAAGTGTGTTCTGTAGTGCGTTTTTCAATTTAGTTTTTCAATTTAGTTCTATTTTCTGGTTGGTTGCTTGTTCTTTGTATAACGATGTTAAAATAACCATGTTCTACTTGCTTCTTTTTCCCACCCCAGTTATGTACCCCCCTCACATAATACTCCAGTCGGAGCCCGTGAGGTATTTGAATAAATAAATAAATAAATAAATAAATAGCACACAGAAGTTCATAATGGGCTCGCGAGTTAACAACTGCAGTGGCTTTGAACTGCCCAACCATTGATTCCGGAAGTAGGATTGGGGATTGGGGGTTCACATGTGAACGAACACACGCCGGCCGTTTGGGAACAGTCTGCTGAATGGGCGGTCGTTGCGCGCAGCCGGCGATGTAGGTCCGACGTTAGGCCCACCCGTTAAGCATATACAATGGAAGACGTGGCTAGTTTGTTTTTTTGTGTATTTCCTAATAAATTGGCATGTAAATGGTGTGTTTGTCAGGTGCAGTCATAATGAATTAGGAACAAGGGTGCCTGCTTTGAAGACCACCGCATTTGTTCTTATGCTTATATGGGATCGAGCATCGAAGATTGCACGAAACACGGGCTGGCTTTCAGTAACTCAGTGCCTTCATGATAATATACTATGCGTCTGAAATTGACTATCACTATATAAGGTCGAAAATGCATCACCAAAGTTCCAAAAACTCTCGTCTCAATTACTGCTTTAAATGTCCCTGTATGGGAATGAAGATAATTTTTATGGCGCAAGGGCATCTTCGGCTAGGGGAGCCTTGCATCCACTGTATCACTGGTAGGTGGAGTCGAACCCCGCACCTCTGCATGCGAGGCAGATGCTAAACCACTAGGCCACCGCTGCGATTCTCTATGCACAATAAGCGTTCGGTTGTTGGTGCCCTCGGTTGTGTCGCCTCACTTCGTGTGTTCACGTTCATATAGCGCTAGCGAAAAGGAATGTCCATCCGTTCTCCACGATACTTAATCCGCTTCCAACCCACTTGCCGGCATGGCTGGCCTCGGTGGTGTAGACTCCAGAGACTCTACGGCGGTGAACGTCGACCAGTTGGCTACTGGCCGCGCTGCTGAAGAGGACGTAAAAGCCGTGATTTGACGTGTAATAAAGTCTTTCTCTCTCTGTCTCTAAGCGCTGTTTTTTTTTTATATCATATTCCCAGGAATAGCTTCGTTTGACTATATAGGCTCCAGGCGCAGTTCGGCAGGCGAGAGAGTATGCGGCCTCATTGACGTCTGACCTGTTCTCCTTCGGGTTCCTTTTTGCTTTCGTACAACTTGGACAGCACACATGAGCGGGACCCGTCATGGTTAGTTTATCATTTTCTGTGCATTATGTGTGTGCGTGTGCGCGTGTGTGTGTGTGCGCGCGCGATTTTGGTATATTTATTACGTAACACCCTAGCGCTCGCCTTCCTTCATATATCTGTGTCACCTTCTTCCCTGCATTCTACCTATCTCTTTTCGTTGCCACCGCTGCAGATCGGGTGCCTAAGGAAAAACATGTGGTTTACATGGCTGAAGCACATCTTTTTTTTTTCTCCGTTTATATTTGGCTTATCAGAAAGGAAAAATCAAACGTGAATACTAGCGAGCAAGCTTATTTCTTTTCTATTCGTCCGCGACCTTCGTCGTTTTACGTTTTTTGAATATCAGCTAACGCATGCGTGCTGATAGCCGCCCGCGAGGAGAGCGGCGCGCGCGGCAGCTGTGTGGCTAAGCCGCACTGCCCACTAAGATGATGTCATGGCTGCGTAGATATGACGTCGTCGAACGCCACCACTGTTGCCACACGACCGGAAAGAAACCGATATAAGCAAATCGAGTTCCGCGTGTAAACGAAACCGAAACGTCTCCCCAGTCACGTCAAAAATGCAAGGCAGCTCTACAGCTGGCGGAAGTGACGTCATGTCAAGTGATTGCATTGGCTGCTTCTTGGGCGACCTCCACTCGAATGCGCCTGCCGGAATTGGTTTCGTGTTACGATGACGCGGCCGGTCTTCGTACAGTGTCTGTCTTTCGAGTGGACGCGCAAATATTTTCTAAATGTTCATGGAGCAAACTTTATGTGCCTTCACGGCAGGAAGAAGCGATACCTTGAATTTCGAAAGGAGTTCCATTTTGTCCCTTACAGATTAGCGCCACTGCAATTTTGCAGTTATAAATTTTATTAAACATCACTGTGTTCCTGTTCAGCTGGCGTTTTCATATTTAGTTAGCGTGATGATGCGAGGACGGCAGAAAATAATCAGGCAGCCCCAAGTCGGCTGCCTACATCGACCCAAAATGGGACTCATCGGGATGTTTGTGGCCGCCCACTTGAGTCCCATGTGGCAGAACCTACATTGATGCCACAAGTCTCGGATGCGCTGCCTTCATCGGGCACACAAGGGTCCCCAATTGATTTCCCACTTTTTGCTACATATATTATATATGGCGATTGACAGTGCGGGCGCTGGGGTCACCTGTGGAACCTTCAACTGGTGTAAACAGCATCAACGATTGTATTAACTCTGTCGCTAAGCGCGGGAATTATTGTGAACAAATTTTCAAAGCGGCAGATTTGCTGTACTTTCATGACGTTAAAAACTGCGCTTTTTTTGAAAAAAGAGGGTGACGCCCGTGAGCGCTGTCCTTCCGTGGGGCTCCAGCTTTTGAGCGACCCCGGCCCTAGCAGTATCCTTGGTACAGGGATTGCAAGAAGATTGTTTCTTGATAACACAAAAAAAGTTAACAAGGGAGTATGATGCCTTAGTGTGCTTAGTCAATGATTCCAACAAGAAGACTTCTCTTCCTCTGGGCTAACACCGTCCCGCTTTATAAGAGCGAAAGGTAACTAATAAATCGGAATATGGGAATAGGAGAGTGAAATGGTATAAAAATTTGTAGTGACTTTATTTCGCGTCTTAGAGACATCATTTGCATAAAAACAAACCTCGGTTGTGCACTGTCCACAGTGTTTAAGCCGTGAGGTCAGTCCTTTTCAGCTTCTCTATCTCTTCCAGCAGTGCGTTTTTGTAGGTTGTGTTGATGGCGAGGGTTATTCACCTTTCTGCTGGAGCAACTATTTCTTGCTTGAACTCGTTGATAACGCCCTGGGAGACACCCATGGACAAGTTGACCGGCTTGAGCCTGGCAGACATGTTGGTGACGTTATAGCCCAGAAATTCTGTGCCTATAGATAAGTAGGCACAATGTCATTTATAAAATCAAGACATCAGAGGCATTGTGCACTTTGCCGCACTCACAACATTGAGAGATCTTATGTTAAGCGGAATTGCTTGAACATAACACGCCCTGCAAATCAAATCAAGAAAGGAATTTGTCTACAGCAATGGATGGTTCCTTTCTATACAAAAGCAATTTTTCACTGTTCTATTTTTGCGCGCACAAAATGGCATCGCTCACAGACAAAGTACTTGAGCTTTCTGCCCAATTTTAGCTCTGTAGACAGAATATTCACAACACCGAACGTATGATATCATTTGTGCGTATTCTGTGCGTATACACATGCCTTGGATAACACAGGTAATCAAAAAGAGAAAAAAATAATTATCTATTTTTTTTTCTTGCCGTTCCTCCTACTATGTAAAGGGGGAAAAGGAGCATCACACTATAGCAGTCCTGTTGTTGCTGGTTATCAAAATTCATTAGAAAAGCTACTGCACGCAACACGTTTTACTGTAATCCAGTGTGAGACCAGAACTTTACACTGAGTCGAGTTGAGTAAAGAGAGGTTTTTCTAGCTTTTACCTATAGCATTATAACTCCGTACAAGATGTACTGCCTAGTAAATGGTGGTTTTATGCTCAGCTTGCGAGCTGCTATTAAAGTATTCATTGGTTCTGGTTGGTAGAAATAAACTCGACAGTTTATGAACACCTCACAGGCTTGATTAAACATGGTATCGCTGTTGACATCGCTATTGCTTCTGCGGTTTCAGTGTCTCTATTCTTTCTGAGCCAGAATTAGTGAGAATTATTATAGGTTCGTAGGTAAAAAATTATAATGCAGCTGGCGCATCCGCCAATGTATACCGTGTAGGTCGTAGAGCTATAAAATTGACTTAGAAAGCCTATGCTCTCTAAAATGAATTTTTTAACCTAAAAGAAATCAAGACACACTATTCTGATTTCATGAAGCTCAGCAGTGAAACAACATATTATTGTACATGTGACTGGATAAAATGTTTATAAAAGAAGAAAAAACCTAGAGCGCACGTAGAAGGAATGGATCACCGTAAAGCAGGTGTGCACGCAAATTAGAATTGTGCGTATTGGAATTATTTGCCATCCTCATTTGTTACGTTTGTTCATATATTATAATGCTTTCATGCAATAAAGTAATTAAAATTTCAAGGCGATATGAGAACTTGTGCGAATGTGGGGACTGTGTGTGCTGGAGGAGACCGAAATATAGCTTCCGAGGCCTCTCTTGAATCTGCATGGCCATGCTGAGTTAGTGGCCAACCATAATTGGTGTGTTCACAAGAAATCGTATCTGGGAGCCTGACTGAGAATGGAAGCGACAGTCGACACCCGGAAGAGTTTGCTTGCGAAAACGTTGTAGCAAAATGTTGACGAGTGGATGAAGATCGGGGCTAGCGCTGTCAGCTGGTGACCGTGAGAGTTCGAGACTAACATGTGCGAACCCTCAGTCATGCGCGTTCGAATCAGCTACGGTGCGGCCGCTGCAAATTGCATCATGTTACCATTCGTCTTTGAATTGTATCTTTTCCACCGCTTGGTTTTTTGAGCCCGCTGTTAATGTAACACACTTCGACGATATTTTTTGCCGTACATAGCACCAAAACAGGGCAAGTCATTATCGACGTTTCAATTATCATTCTCGCAGAATTCGCATCAAATCTTCAAACGGGACGTAGGTATTATCGCAGTTAATACTAACTTATATAGCACAACCGCTGTTCCTACCGTAATGTTAAGCTTGATTTCTCACTCTCTGGACGACAAATCCAGAAGGCTATATTTTCTGATATGGGTGAAAAAAAAATTATTTTTTAGTCCATAAGGATGACCACAATGATTTAAAATCTCGTTTTGTCAGTCTTTAGAGTGAGTGTAGAAGAGTGTATAGCCCTGCTGCTGTTGTAGGCTAATTCATATCTCATCATCAGCCTGACTACGCCCGCTGCAAGGCAAACACCTCTGCCATGTCTCTCCAATTAACCTTGTCCTTTGCCAGCAGCGCCCACCGTATGCCCGCAAACTTCTTAATCTCATCTGCCCATCTAACTTTCTGCCGCCTCCTGCTACGCTAGCCTTCTCTTGGAATCCACTCCGTTACCCTTAATGACCAGAGGTTATCTTACTTTCGCATTACATGCCCTGCCCAAGCCCATTTCTTCATTTTAATTAGACTAATATGTCATTAGCCCGCGTTTGTTCTCTAACTAATTATGCCTGCTTCCGGTCTTTTTTACCTTACACATATCATTTTTCTTCCATAGCTCGCTGCGTTGCTCTGCTCTTGAGCTGAAATCTTTTCGTTAGCCCCCACGTTTCTGCTCCGCAGGAGAGTACTGTTAGGATACATCTGTTGTATACTTTTCTCTTGAGTGGTATTGGCAACTGCCGTTCACGATCTGAGAGAATCTGCCATATGCGCTCGACCCCATTCTTATTCTACTAGTTATCTCACTCTGATGATCCGGATCAGCGGTCCCTACCTGCCCTAAGTAGACATATTCCTTTACCACTTCGATCACCTCGCTACCAATTGTGAACTGCAGTTCCCATGCTAGACTGTTGAACATTACTTTGGTTTCCTGCATGTTAATTTTTAGACTCACCGTTCTACTGCGCCTGTCTTACTCATTGCTCATGATTTGCAGTTGATCTCCTGAGTGACTCACCAAGGCAATGTCGTCAGCGAATCGCAGATTATTTAGGTATTCTTCATTAACTATTATTCCCAGCTGCTCCCAATTCCGGCCTCGGAATACCTCCTGTAAACAGGCGGTGAATAGCATTGGCGAGATCGTGACTCCTTGCCTGACGCCCTTATTTATTGGAATTTAATTGCTGATTTTATGGAGGGCTAGGGTAGCTGCGCAGTTGGTATATATATCTTCAAGTATTTTCACATAAGGCTCTTGAACACGCTGATTCCGCAATGCCTGCATGACTACCAAAGTGTCCAGTGAGTCAAATGCTTTCTCGCAATCAATGAAGTTTTATATCGGGGTTCATAATATTCTGCACATTTCTCAGTCACCTGATTGATAGTATGAATATGATCTAGTGTGGAATATCTTTTACGAAAGCCTGCCTGATCATTTGGTTTATTGAAGTGTAAGTTTGCCCGGACTCTCTTAGCGATTGTCTTAGTAAATACTTCGTAGGAAACGGACAGTCAGCTGATCGGTCTGCGATTTTTGAAGTCCCTGGGGTCTCCTTTCTTATGAATTAATATATTTTTGGCATTCTGCCAAGCTTCTGGTACGGTCGAGGTCATAATGCATTGCGTATACAGGGTGGGTAGTTTTTCTAGCACAATCTTCCCTCCGTCCTTTAACCGATCTGCTCTTTTCTGATCCTAGCCAGCTGCTTTTCGCCTTTTCACTTCTCCTAAGGCTTTCTTTTCTTCCACTTTAGCTTCTGACGCGATGACGCATTGCTGTCCACTGCTGTCTCTCCGATTAACTTTCTGATTACACTGGCTACTGTTATTGTCTCTCTGATTAACGTTTCGATTTCATTGGCTACTGTATAGATTTCTGCAGAACTCTTCGGCTACTTTAACTATCTTATTCATATTGCTAATGATATTGCCCTTCTTGGCCCCTAACGTATACATCTGGTTTTTACCCATTTCTAGGGTCCCCTTCGCCGCTTTTAGGCTACCTCCGTTTTTTAAAACATGCTCGATTCTCTCCATATTAATCTTGCTTATGTCGGCTACCTTGCGCTTATTTAGAAACTTTGACAATGCTGCTAGTTCTATTTTTTCTCTAGTGCTAGGCGTCCTCATGCTTTGGTATTCCTTAATCAGATTTTTCGTCTCCTGACACAGCTTGCAGGTATCCTGTCGAACCATCCTACCACCGACTTTTTTTTCAAGCGATCTTTATTGCCTCAGGGCGTAAAGGTTACGAAATGAGAGAAGAGTAAGATGCTTAAATAAATCTACGGCGCACTCCGTAATGATAGCGAATTGGGATATATGCCGCAGAAACGACTGTAGAGCAAAACCAGGACGATAGACGAAGCGTAGTTTCAGGACGAGCGATAAGTTAAAACTGGTTTATAGTGGGCTGTTGACATGAGTACACATGCTCTGCGAGGCATAGGTGCGAATCGTACAAGCGCCCCGTATTTGTGCGCAATCATTTTCAATGTAGTTGCGAATATTGGGCTGCATCAAAAAAACACCAGATATTATGCTGAAGCCCACAAGGTGATCAGGCAGCTAAAGCGTTCGGAACGCTACATCTCCGACGCCTACCACCAAGAGCAGAAGAAAATGCCACAATTTTCGTGGTTAAGCTAATTGCGACTTATGTGCGCTATCATATTTGCTCTTGTTGAGCTTTGTTTACCTTTGTTTATCTTTCTATAAAGTTTGAAAATACTGGCTGCACCGAAATGTTCTTACATTAGTTCCTCGAATTTGCTCTTGCGATAACCTGCCTGAGCTGCTCGTTGCGATTTGAGTCGACGTTCTGTCTCTTAGGCGGTATATGCAGCCACTTGTACACGCTGTTAAGAACGGCGACAGCTGGTCCGGTTATTACCAACGGCGACAGCAAGTCTCGCCTGTTGGCAGCCAGCCCGTCTGTTTATGCTGGGTGGCTCCGAGCACCTCGATGATGATCGCTCCCAGGCCGGCCGCCACGGACCACACGGAGAGGGCCCAGGTGCCAGCTAGTTCCAATTACCAAGCTTTGTCCGGTCGGAGTATGGGACCCGAAAAAGCGGAGGCCTGAAGTTTGAGCGCAACCGGAGCCCTTTCCAAAGTTTCCGACGTCGCTGCGACGAGCAAGCGGACGTTATCTTCCCCAATCACTTGTGACTATGTCGGGGAACAAAAGGGTCTCGTCCGATGGTTCTTCGGCGTGCTGAGCACCGCGGTGGTCTGGCGGACGTCGCCCCCAACCATCGCAAGCATATGTAAGGACAATGGACCGGTTTCATCCTCTCTTGCCGACCTTGCGTTCTCGCTGTGCGCGTCGGTTGTTAACTGAAGACCAGGCGTCGGCAGCGCGTGGGAACCTTTAGCTGGCCAGAGGACATTACTCCGAAGGCATCCTGCTCTCTCCTAGGCTCAAGATGTGGCGGGGGCGTGTCCGTATGTGCATTGGTGTGAGTTTGTGTGAGCAAGTGATGTTTCAGGCTACGCACACTCCGGAGAAGGCGTCCTCAACCTGGGAAATTTAGGAAAGAGGAACGCTATAAAACTCTACAGCGAGTGCAGTAAAAAAGGTCCGCACTTTTGATCTTTACGCTCGTAAAAATGTAAATAAACCTACTGTACAGTTTTCTCCATAACGCAGTTAGACAATGTCCTTCCGACCCGCGATCTGCGGTGCTGAACGAGTCAGCCTACTCAAGGTCCCCTCCGTCTCCAACTCTGGTAGCACCAGTGGGATTGAAGTCTCATCTGCAACAACGCTTTCGACTGCACTTTCCTCCGGCCACTTTATTATTGGTCTCTTCTTTCTGGCACCAGCATGAGCTTTTCTTCTTCACATCCTCTTTCCCCTCGGCTGCAGATGGCGCGACGCCCTCCTCCTATTGGCTGCAGCATCTGCGACGTTTCTCTGAGCTTACTCGAGTTACTCCGAGGCTTCAGCATGAGGAGGAATCATGGCTTTTTGACCAGTGATCCATCTAGTGCTAGCGCACTGAAAAACTAACGAGCGTTTTGTACCGCTTCCAGCGCGCAGATCTGTAGCCGTGTGTGCATTGTAGAAATAGGAATATTCCCACCGGTATGGCGTAGGCAAGCATAACGTATCTCCTAGTCCTGCACTTCGCATCGAGCGGCGATCTCGCTTGTGATATGTAGCACAGCGGACGCTTAGTGGCACAGATGAATGTCGGAGCAGCCGAGTGCCAGTTGTGCTAGCTCAGTAGCAACGGCGCGTCCTCACCTGATCACTGTTTATGAGCAAGACGCACACGCCTGGTCTGCCACACACCAGGACTTCAAAATCTTCGTCATGCTAAAATTCCCTAGAAACGAAGAGAAGCGCAAGCGTTTTTTGATACACGTAATGTAAACTCACGCCATCATTTCTCTTTCATTGGTTATACAACCTTCCTTCCGACCGCTTCAAGACGATCAGGGCAAAACCGCGGTAATGAATTCAACACATCTCATGCGGCACCAAACGGTAGGGTGCAGTGATACGTTGATTCACATTCGCATTTGAACGATGCATTTTACACCCGCACCAGCGTCGTTTAAGAAGGGCCGCTTCGGAAAGTAGTTACCGGCTTTAGCGCCTGTAACCATTAGCTTACGCAGATGCAGAAACCTTAATAATATGGTAACATGCAAGTTAAGTCAGACATTACTGCAATGCAGTGATAATAGCCCGTGATCAGTAAGGTACCTGGTCTGCCTTTTCAGTGTACTTAACTCATTTAGGTATTTTCCAGCGGCGCCTTCGTCATTGGTTGTGCAGAATATAATCAAGCTGCTTCGAAGCAACTCTTCATGGTACGCACTGCTTCTGGCGTTAATTCGAGAATCCGCCGACATGTTCAGCAAACATTGCGCCATATCGAAATGATTTTCTGTTCTCTGTTTTCGGCTTAACATCTATTATTTCACGTTATTCGAGCGGATTTGTGATTCCAGGGGAAAGAATCTTATAGTCATTGCTGATGGTTGACCTTTCATTCTTTCAGCTGGAAGGGACCTAGGAGTGTGGCCATTACAAGCTTACCCCCTAGTTTATTCCGTTTCCCATGATCTGTACAAAACGCTGTTTATTCAGATGCCTTCTTGTTTAAGAAAATTATTAGCACTCATTAAATTACAGTAACCATCACGCTAGAGCTAGCGCAATAACTGTTACCTTCAGCTCTAAAGCTTGATGGAATTAGCATTGTGTGCGTTGAAGATTCCACTGTGCCCTTTCATAATGACAACTTCGTCACGTAGGATTTCACGCAGAGAGAAGCGACATATAAGTAGATAAACAAGTGTTTATTATACATGGAATGTTAGTGCCGAAAGTGTTATTGTCGATAGCAATCACTGTTAACGGGAAGATATGAACTCACGTGCGTAAAAGCTCTAGCAAGGCATAGATGAGTTTCGTGTTCCCGAAAGTTGTCCGTGCTTTGGTCGCGCTAGGTTAAGGGGCCTGCCTCTGGGCTGGCTTGCGAATAGCGCTAATGTAACAGCCCAATTAACGCCATTGAAATCGGGAGTCTGGCAGCAGGAAAATGTGTGAACGTGGTAAATTTTCAGATATTACTGAGGCACAACAATAGCGCTCAGTAATCTCTTTGTACCTGACACCCGCCGTCATGCATAAAGCATTATCATTAATACTTATGAAGCATTACGCCTTAGTCGCACACAGCCTGCATGCTAAATCAACAAAGCGCTAATGCGGCACCGCTGCCCGGTTCCCGCTGCACATGTCTGTAAACTTGACAGAGACTGCATCAAGAAAAAATATTGACGGTGGAGTTGGCTTCGTGGTGCCGCGTTGCTATCAACTTCGGAGAGGTCTCTGCGCAGTGGAAACGTAAGTTTTATAGAGGTCATGTGAAAACCCGCTGAAACCACATATACAGTGATATGTGTAATATAATTTAAAATATTTTATGCTGACATAGACGCGAGGAAAAATAGGCAATTTAGCACAGAATTCGGTTCTGTGAAATAGGCTAATAAGAATTAGATATTTACAAGTGCGATCATGTGCTCCTAGATGACATATGTCATAGCATTCATGACGTATGTCATGACATGTCAAAGCTTGAATCGGCAAAAGGTTGATATTTATGTTGTCCAGCACACTACCTCCTACGGTGTGAAAGCCATGCAATAGCACCCGCTCCTAGAAAAACCATGGCGCTCATAGAAACGAATAAGCTTGAATAAGCTTGAGTGAGTAACAGCCGATGAAACTATACCGCCTTCCGGGACGTCGCCTAACAGTGGAATCGAATTGAACACTGAAATCAGGATGTGACCAGATACATATCGTAATTGATCGTAGTATACTTTGGGCTTAGTTCTCTTCTAACTTAAACCAGGATGCTCATATTACTTTATGTGTAAAAAGCTTTCAGCAGTCAACGGCGCTTTTTCCACGTTATCGAGCGTCCGTTCCTTTAAAAGAAACGATGTCAACGCGTTTCGCTCATTTTATTCTTAGCTAATAGAGTGCAGCGAAATCTAGGCTACAATTAAAGCGTTGTATTCTTATACAAGGAAACTGACTGTTACAGCCCCAGTATTGAAAGTGTGTAAACATCAAAGGAAGCATTTTGTCGTATAATTACTGATCACCGTTATGAACTTCGTTTACTGCATGCAATGTATAGTTGCCCCCAAAACTAGTAGATTTATTATCACTTGCATCGCTGTTTCAGCGGAGTAGTAGCATACAGGCAAAGAACACTATTATCAGCGCAATAGCAGGCTTCGCACAAAGTAAAAGTGAGTGTGTTTAGCCAGCATTGTCTCAACCACTTGGGTTAAACACAAAACACTGCCACTTTATTTCGAAAAAATCACGCATTTTCTTTGTGAAATTATAATAATAGTCCGCAATTTCCGTAAATTCTTTGTCATATTGCCATATTTTTCATTTCATTGTTCGGTGTCTACTTTTTCTATTTTTTGCTTTGGGCTTGTTTGCATTTGCTGACGCTTATGATTTGGTATACAGACACGAGTTTTCTTTCTTTAGTTTGAGGAATTTTGTGGACTGCAAAGTTGCTTGGTCCTGTATTTTTGTCGCTGTATTTTCGAGGAATGTATGTCTTAAATTTCGTTCTTCGCAAGTTCTTCAAGTCATATTGCTCAGTCAGCCGATAATTCGACGTCATTTCTTTGCACTGTTCTCCACGCTCTCTGCTCTATTTTATATTATGATATTCTTGTACACAATTGGGTGCTCAGTGTGCTTTTTGTGCCATTAAATTAATACTGGAATATTTTGATGTATCGCCTGCAAAAGGCAAATTTTGAGGCTGTTGACATTTATAAGAGTTTTGTGTCTTTGTTTCGACACGCACGAAGATTTCAGCTCAGGAATCGATCGATCGAGAGCAGCAAAATAAATGTGAATTTGAATATTAAACAGGAACTGCAGCGTTTCTTGACCACCATGGATGGTTTTTATGCGTTTTTTATGTCAAGACTACGTGTGCTAAATGACAATTATTAGAGTAGTTTGGTTTTTATAAATTATTTTTAAGTTTAGCCCTTTATACTTCTCATTTGTGCTGTGAAACAGGTAGTTTTTATGGAAAACGCTGTGCTTGATGATGTTACAGGCTCTAAGCCAGGCACAGAGCAGATGAGTGTCAACACAACAATGAACAATATTTGTGGGTTCGGCTGAAATGTGACTCACAGCTTGCGAGTTATCCTTTCTGAGGATGTGGTGACTGTTGTGCTGCGGGATGCACGGATCACTTTGAGAATTCGACGTGAGTATCTTGTCATGCAGTTCAAAGCGAAAACGCGCTTCGCAAGAAGTGAATTTCTGCTGTCCCCTGCGCCTTTAACAGATTGTTCTCGAGTAGAAGAGCATGCGTTTACATGCAACCTTTCAGGTCGGAGTGATACAAGGTCGGCGTATTTCTTATTTAGAACTGCGGCTTCCCGAAGGCAAGATGCAGGGAGTTTTGAAATGGGAAGCTGTACCGTCATTGCTCCAATACATGACTCGTATAAAGCTTCCTGCCTCTCGAACGGCCTGTAATGAAGAAGATTCAAGCGGTGGTACCGTCAACACATTGAAAAAAGGTGTCATTCTAGGAAACGCTGACGGCCTAAATTACTTCACGTTTGTCAAACTGCAACATGATAGTTGCACATTTCCTACGGAGTGTTCATTCAGTCTTTGGCAGTGGCTGGGCAGGAGACCTTTGCATGCCCGGGAAACTCCGTCTGAAAAAATGGAAATAAATTAATATTGTTGCTACTATTATCATCATTCTTAATTCGAGGGTAGACTGTCGATAAATTAAGATATCTGTCAATCCCAGAATATCCTTGTTTGACAAAATATGCGGCTTGCATCATAGCGACAGGACATATAAACGTCGTTTAAAAGTGTAATCAAGGACTTCAACAGCCCGGAAACTAGATTTGAAGTGCACGTAACGACTGCTCATTCGCTCTACCTTTCAGAGGCATGCATGGAGGTCACCATTATAATTTTTATCAATCGACAACGCAAAAGGAACCAATTTTGCCATAGATTGTTATATGTCAGGCACGATAATAGGCCGGCTTTAGGCATGTGCCCTTCAGGCACCCTCACGCTAGCAACATTCACTTTGTTATTTGAATTCCAAGGGCGCAATTTTAAAATACTTCAAATGAGGAGCCCTTCATGCTTCCTTACCTCAAGGAAGCATTGAAGACAGCTGCCTGATTTTCACACTGCCATTAGACTCCACTTGGGTAAGGAGGTGGTCAGAGCTTCGAGGACCTATTTATACGCAAAAGTTTTGTTATGCGGGTGTGGTATCCAGAATATGTACCTTATACTATAAACACGTCTTTCTAAACTGGAAAAAAAGCAGGCACACATCCAAATCTTTTACTTATAATGAGGCACGCGCGCCTTTGCGCGCTCGTTATGCATTTTGCGCGTATTGTTTCAATACTCTACAATTATAGGTAGAAAACGTTGTTTGATCTGGCAACGTGGAACTATTGAGGATCAAGAGACCAGATTCAATAATCGCAGAACATGCAGGATATGAGTTGCAGGATACGAGATGCAGGATATGTGCTCAGAAACAAGGAACAAAATCTGGCAAAGTCGTCGAACGTGTAGGCGGATGATACGAATTTGTTATGAATAAAATTGCCATTCTGAACTCGGTCTCACTTCAGCCGCTGGAACTGCCCAACTGCGCAATCTCGTCGCATAAAGCATCTTTCAGGTCAATGAGCATGACGTGCAAGCATGAAGGTAGCATTGTGCTTACCTCATGAAAAGGAAGCTTGAAGAGAAGCCTCCTTGAAGGCTCCTTGAAAATGCGTATTTTAAAATTGACTGAAGGAAGACTAACCCTCTTAAGACATCCTCAGTTAGTCAAAGGGTGTTCTAACAAATTCAGGGGGCACTTTGTTTAGCTTAAGTGTGGTGAGGCGAAAGCATTTAGCGTGGTGTTGCTGCTTGTGTCATTGATGTGTGGTTAAGATGCTGACGAAGTACACAATTGTTTGTGAGTCTTAAATGCTGGAGGCACTGAAGGACTTTATTTTGGGAGTCATCCGAGTGATTCGACGCCTTTCCGCAAACAGTGTCCAGCATTCTAGACAAGGAGAACTACATGTGCGTTGGCAGGAAGTCGCGTAGTCGTTAGCGCGCTCAGCTGCGGAACGGGAAGATAGTGGTTGGAATCCAACTGTGCACAAAGATTTTTTACCTTATCGAGTTGAAGAGCATAACAGACGGATGGACGGTATGACGTCACTTCCGTTGTTGTGACTTTCGGTTGGAGATGTAACGGACGGACAGAATCTCGACCGAGAATGTGAGCATTTAAAGGCTTTCGCCTTCAAATTTCTGCCTAAAACAGTTGGTAGGTGGGGGATAGCCTTTGTGTGAAAACAAAGCCTGACGCGTTGCATTCTCCCAGCATTTCCCTGATCCGGCCTGATTTGTGGCCGCACTAAACCCGGAGCTTTTGTACGTAAGCAGTCTATGGATTTCTCACTCGCACTTGCGAAGATCAAAGTAAAAGAAAAACGCGGATTCCAGCACGGTCTGCGCACGTGCGGCTCCGGTTTCGATTCGCTGTTGGTGCAGCGTGGCAGCGAACACATTCAGCTTTCTTGCCTCGAGCGGTGTCATCTGTGATGTCTATCAAAGCCGGACACTGGACCCAGAGCTTGAGTTCCAGCTTTTGCCAAGTTTTAATGATTTAAACTAAGATTGCTCATTTGAAGATACGGTTTCGAAACTTAACGAGTCCACTGCGTCGTGGTCCACTGGTGAGTCACGTTACGCAATCGATTCGCGCTGGAGAAAATATCGATGTATTTCTTGCAACGCGGTTTCTTGCAGATGACGGTGCAGATATAACGAACGGTTGTATTTCTTCCACAACGCTTGAGCGCCTAGACGCAACTTTGGTGGCTCTGAAAGAGATTCGCGTTTGCCATACGTCTGGGGATAAAACTAGCGCCTATAAGGAGACAGCGCAGCAAATGTATCAGCTATGCGCTCGAGTCTTTTGTACGGTCTCTTTCTACGCGTCCAGTGGACTTTTGAAAAGGGCTCACAATGTGTGCAAGAGCTCAGCTGAAAAATTAGACTGCCGCATTCGCAGTAACTGCCGAATTTTAGCTCTTGTTCTCGAGTCTTGGTGCTTAGAAGTAGCAAGATCCTGGAACTCTAAAACGCAAACAGGGGAATTAGTAGTGGAGTAGTAAATATAGCAGGTAATGGCTTCAAAGCACAAATTGTTTATTGCTCAGATTTGTGTCTAGCAAAAAAGAAAAGAGCAATCGGGGGCGCGAGAGTAACAAGTGCTCGGACCAGGATGACAGCAACTTTCGGCCGCGCTCTGTTCATACATGAAGCAGAACTTTTGTTGATAGAAAAAGCGCCATTCTTCGAGAACAGTCTTGAGAAATGTAGAAAAATTCTGCATGAAGTGAACAGAGTCGTGGCAATAGTAAATAAAACGATAAACTCTCCAGATGCCGTATCCTAGAAGGATCCGTTATACATTATTTTATATCAGATCCGTTTGGTCCTCTACCTCAACTCATTATTGCTCGATGGCGTATCAGTGTCATTCAGACATCCATGGGCAGTGAACAGACTAATAACTCAAGGGCGACTGGACCTCACCATTAGATGTGTATCGCAGCCAATATTGAACCTGTGCGCACGGCGAGTGGCGAAGGCTATCGTCAACATGGGTACCCCCTGCCTTTCATTTCTGTGATTGGTCGCTTGCTGCTTTCGTCTGATTATTCAGTCACTCTGACGTCACGCGAAACGGAGTGAACAATGGACATTGGATTCTTATCAAATACGGCACCAGGTGAAGCAACTTCTCTGAAAATGCACGCGCCAAGTGAAACACGCGATGACTGTCTGCTCTAACATAAATGTTTCGAATAGCCCGCACAAGCTACGACCGAAAATGGCAGTACCGCCATCTTTCAGCAGGCCAGAAAAACAGCCACAGAAATGTGACCCACCGGTGTGTCAGGGCGCATCCGAGGGAAGCACAGGAGGACCCACCTGTAAGCCACGACGCACAGCGGTCAGAACTACGATAAGGGCCTACGCAGCTAACGTGTTAAGAATTGAAATGTGGTGAGCAAGGGCTCAGCAACTTATATATAGCGAGAAAAAATTTCATTGAGAGGAAAGATGGAGATGTCAGCCTCGCAATCTCTTCAGTGTAGCATTACTCTCGTCCTTTGTTTTCCTCCTCCCGTAATGGTAGCTGCCGCTGTAACCTCCTCCTCCGCTTTAATTGTCACGCGCTCGGCTGATTACACCATCATCGCCACCACTGATGCTCTGCCCAGGATGACACCCAAAAGCGAGTGAATGTGGCACGCTACTGACTCAGTTCAGATGAAAATCGTGTAACATTTTGTGTGTAGCACTTTAAACGCAGTATTCGTTGCAGTTCTGATTATAGAAATGCAGTAGTCGAAAAGAGTTGTGCCACTAGGTTTAAAAGAACCGTAATGAACAACTGCATAATATAGAACCGTCATAGGTTCATGGCATTTTTTTAAGCAATATGTTTTTACTAAAATATCAAGAGATGATAATAATTCTTCTATCTGGAGTTTTATTCGCGGCGTTTTGTTGTTGGAAAACGTGCCAAATATCGGCTCGAGGAAAACCAGGCCTTCAAATAACAATTTTGAGGGGCAGAGAGAGGAGGAATTGCTTTGGCAATATTTTTACCTTTGAAAAAGAAAAGCAAGCAGCTATTCAACTTTCTGTTATAGGGTGCTTGTTTTTTTAGTTATACCGCAGGCCAATTCTTTTTCTCAGGCAGTAAGGGATTTTCAGGAAACGACAAATAAATAACAGTAATGCCTAAGAATGTTACATGAATAAAAATAATGCCCAAAGGAAGCAGTTATCAGACTTCGACATGGCCTAAAGATCAAAAAATAGGATTTCCAATGCAGCCATGAAGTTATTCGATTCGTATGCACAAGCGCTGATGTCTCACCTTTTGTAGTTGTACTTGACCACAATAAGAACAGGTGTTTAATTTATCCGATGTGTGTTTTAATAATATCCCTCACTCGGTTTTGGAATTTTAATATAATTCTCCAAAAACTACTTGCACGTGCGGTCTCCTTAGGTCGTTGGCTGGTGGACGAAAAAGGACAAGCTTACCTGCAAGGACATGGAGGGTCACCACACGCACTAGCATTTTCACTGAAATATAAATAAAAATTATCTCTATGGCAATACTGTCCCGCTGACGGTCTTGGATGCGTTGTCTTGACAGCTGTCGGGCTTCTTCCGCGCGTTGGGCAGGGAGTTGGGCATCATCGTAAGCTCAGGCCTCTGGGTCGTGGGGCAGCGTACCGTAATCATTGCAAATAGTATTTTCCATGAACCAGTTGGAACGGCACAAAACACGCTGATCTCTTGAAGGGCGAGGTTATAAGCAAAAGTAACGCATGACAGAGCTTCGTCCCACATTCTGTGCTTAACATTCACATGCACAAAGAGCATGTCTGCCAAGGTCTTGTTGAGGCTGTCGCTGAGGCTGTTCGTTTCGGCGTGGTATGCTGTAGTTCTGCAATGGTGTGTATGGCTTAAGCGCACGATCTGTGCCTTTAGTTGATACATAAACACGTCACCGCGATCAGTGATCAGGACCTCGGAGGCACCGTGACGAAGGATGTTGTACTCGACGAAAAACGCCCCATCCCCAGCTGCTGCCGAGGGCAAAGCTTGCGAATCGGCGTAGCTTGTGAGGAAATCCGTGACGACAGCGATGTAGCGGTTCCCCGACTTGGACGTAAGAAAAGGTTCAAAAAAATTCATGCCTATTGGCTTGAATAGAGTGGTCGTCGTCGAGATGGGGTGCAGATGACTTGCAAGCTACACGGGCGAAGTCTTGCGTTTTCGACATTCACAGAAGGTTCTGGTGTAATGACGAACTGTCTTTGTAGCTGCGGCCAGTAGTATTTGGTGAGAATTCGAGCGAGTGTCCGACTGAACCACAAATGTCGGGATGTTGGGTCATCATAGCAGGCTTCCATAACTTCGTTGCGTAGGCCAGGCGCAACAACGAGCATCCACGACCTCGCACTCGCTGCAAAGTTCTTCTTGTACAGAACGTTATGGCGTAGGCGTACGGTGGCTAGTACGCGCAAGAAGACGGATGGAAAGATGCCTCCTTTATCCTTCTAAATGGGCGGTCACTTCATAGAGTTCAGTGCCGAGTCTCTGCCACGAAGTCATATCTACCGTGCTCAGTGCTCTTAGAAAGGCGTCTTTATTCTCGCCGTTCTTATCTGTAGGTGTTGAATCTACTGATGTTCTCTAGAGATAGTTGGCGTCGGTCTACCTGCGGCCGGATTTACACATTATCGTGGTGGCGAACTCTTGCAGCTGGAGGGTCCACCGTGCAAGTGGGCCTGCAGGGTCTCTGAGAGTGCTGAGACGAAACAAAGAGTGCTGGTCGGTAACAACCTGAAATGGGCGTCCGTACAAAAATGGTCTGAAATTAGGAATCGCGCATATAACCACGAGGCATTCTTTTTCAGTTGTCGAGTAATTGATTCCCGCCTTCAATAATGTCCGATTCGCGTACGCACGGACGCGCTCGACACCGTTCTGTTTCTGAATCAGCACTGCGTCGAGGCCTCTGTTGTGAGCGTCTGTGTCATTTCAGTCCCGGTGTCCTTGTCAGAGTGGCCGAATACAGGAGAGGTCAGTAGGCATTGTTTAAGATGTTCGAATGCAAGCTGCTGTTCATCAAACGACTGGAAGGAGACGTTCTTCTTCATGAGATGGGTAAGTTGCGCAGCCACCTGAGAGAAATGGACTAATTACACGTCACACTAGCAGCGTGATTCTAGCTGTAATACTCTAGAACCACGTTTAGAGATATCGAAAATTGTCTTTGTAGGCCACAGAAACACTTAAGATACGAAGGCTGAGTAGCATCTGATGCTCACTCGTGGTGAACAACGCTATTTCATCTGAATATTCCTTATGTGATGAAACTGCTTATTTTTGTATTTCTTGTGTTGACTGATGGGCATCGTAACGTTCAGAACACTTTCAGTGCGTCGCATGCGAATTAAAAAGATGATACAGAAAAGAAAATTTTATTAGGATGGTTACTCGTATTTTTGTTAACTTCGGAAAATTTACTTGGCTCTTCCATCCAATTTGCTCCAGAAAGCTAAATTCAGGTTAATAATGACCTCTAGAATAACACTGAAAAGATTAGAGATAACAGTGCTTTCCAAAACTCTCAACGGAAAAGGATGCCGAAATAAAAAAAAAACATCATCACAATATTGAAATTTGAACCGCGGTGGACGTCAGTTGTTATGTGAATATTTTTATTTAGGCACAAAATAACAATAATGAAATAGCTGCCTTTTAATATACCGGAGTGTAGTGACTCTTGTCAATGACGAGTTGTAACTCATGAATGAGACCTGCCACACCTCTTTTCTAAGAAAAGAAAGTCACCGTATGAAGCCTGGCCACGCGAAGAAAGTCTCTTTGTTTTTGCATGAAAAGGAAACGGAGCATCAGTGCAAGTGTGACGTCCCCTGCTGAGGGGTTCACGTACCCAAGGCGCCCATTCGAAATGCTTGTGCGACTTTACCTCGTTACGCACGTACTTTGCTTCCTCGTTCCGTGCGTGAAAAAAGAGCATTCGTGGCCAACTAAGTGGTCGTTACTTTTTAATGCAGCGAAGCACGAAGAAGTATATGACATTATACAACTGGGCAGCAATCCGAAAATCGTGCCACTATTCATTGTACCGTGAACAACTGATGCTGCGTTTTCGACAAACTTCTTCCGCGCATCCAGCGCTCAGTTTCGTTTTAGTGCTCGAAAAAGCATCGGGTTTGCTAACGATGTAGAGTTTTGGAGAATTACTTATTCTTTAATTCAAAATTTAATGCGGAATCGTTTTCTCCGTGGGTAAAAACTTGGAATTGACTGGTTAATCATTAACATATTGGTAATTAGCTAGCTGATTACAATTATATTGTAATAAATGGTGGCCGCCACAGCTGTCCGTATGTCTATTAAAGATTTCCGTTGTACGTCAAAAATCCTGATTTTAAGACGCTTTACAACTGCTGGCCATGATTTGTTGTGTTTTGAACACTGCGTCTACGAGAAATTTCAGGGACGCCGTACATTTATTTTCAAAATGGACTATTTCGATTACAATCCTGGCATCTGCGACGTGCCAATACCCGCAGACGTAAAATAAAACAGATGAATTATCTTAACTACCAAAATGAGCAATTGAATTTCAAATAGTTAAACCTTAAGCAAATACGTCACAGATATGCTCTCTGGGGTCAAATCAAGGTTTGTAGTTGACCATCAGTAATATATAGAGCAGTTTTAAGAATTTCAGATCGTTGATAATCTTCGACGCTAGGGCTAAAGAAACTTCGACAATTTCAAGCGCTGATTCGAAAATCGTGTGGGTCTCCACATAGCGATTGCCATCTGGCACCTAGCTCACTCCGTGGCGCACCAGTCAAGCGTCTTTTAGACTGTGCCCCACTCCGGCTGGAAGAGCGATCATCGGCGAGTGCCACAGCGCGGGCGAAACAGAGGCGGTCCTGCAGCACGTGCAAAGGTGGGAGTCGCTGCGCGCTTAGCGCTGGCGTGAAAATTTTGAATTCCACTGCAAATTGTCGGAATTTATTCAGCGACTTCGTTGAGCATGATCACGTTTTAAAACATTGATAAATTGATATGAGTATTACTAACGACCAACTACAATTATATAATCCGCCACCAGGTGCCTATCTTTAATAGTTGAAAGGTTAGTTGTTATATTTTAGTCAATCAGCTTCCTAGTTAAAATCATTTACCTCTATCATGATGTCAGCCAACACCTGTATTAGTTTGCCTCAGAAGCCGTGGTTAAGTTTAAAAACGCAACTTTTCCACTTCCAAAAATTTGTTTTTACACGCATTTTTAATGCGATAGTGTTGCGTGTCTTATTAGAACAAAAGTCGCCTTCCGCCGGCTGTCGCCGTCCATGGCACAAAATCCGAATGATGTTAGAAGCATGGTATACGATGTCGAAACACAAGTAAGAAAACATATACGGTCATGAACGATGAATCCTACTGTAATGTGTCGTATGAAAGTCATGACTCGTAGTCAGTCAAGGCAGATAGTCATAGTGCAACGTATAGTAATCAGTACTTTACAAGTGACGTAATGTAACGTATGTAACGTGTATAGAGTTTGTACAAGATATGCGTAGTCATAACGCGTAGTCAGGGCCATGACCCATGACTGAGCACTTCACTTGTTCAAAGTAGCATGATTCAGAAATTTAACGCCTTCGTATTCTCGCATGCAAGCAGCCTTAAACCTCTATGCCGAATTTTGCTTGAAATTCTGCTGTGGTGGCGACAACTGTTCTGTGTGCTTTGGTGTTTCTAGCTCAGAACTGCTCCGTGCTCAGTGAGCGAGGTCTCTTCGTGATGCGAGCGTGGTACAGTTTTGACACAGGTCAACTTCAATTCGCCGTGTGTGCCTTGAAGAAAGTAGAAACCGCATCAAAACAACCTGATATTAAAACAAGTCCCCAAGTTTAAAAAAAAATGTTGTTACTGACATATCAAAATTAGCGTGAGCTCAGGCATTAATAGACGACATTTTAACTTTTGGGAAACAATAGCACAAGATTAAGATTACTTATTCCCTGCTCCTGTGAAGCAATTTTTGTCCACTCGACATACACACGCTTAAAAAATAATTGTAATCGGTGCAATGAAAATAGTTCCTTGACTAAACATACAACGTTCTATATTATGTTTAGTTCCCATCCATCGTCGGAACACTGTCGTACCATTTTCGTATTGGACTTGCAGAATCCACTGACTAGCTTGACACTAAACATGGAATGTTCTGTGGAAGGAAGTCTGCCCACTTATCACATGACTGGAGCAGAGGAGTTCAACCCCTCGGATGACAGAACATCAAAACATCGTAGCACAGATTTCACTTTAAAGGGGTCATGAAACCGTTTATTAGACCAATGCTGTTTATCATGTTATTCCCTATTTGTCCCGGTGCAAACGGGCCAAAAATAAGAGCCCATTTAATGCAGCGAGTAATTTGTAATTGAATTTTTAAAAGTTTTCTTGAACCATCTGGAAGTCAGGCAACACTGGCACACTCACGGCTCGTGACGACTTGCTTGCTCGATGACATCACTCAGGCTGCTTGAAAATGGCCGTCGCTGCGTGGGCGTGAGGCTTACAGCCGATAAGTTCAATGTACATTTTCTACCTCAATTGACACGTACTCGTAGACACGTACCCCTTTTTAAGTATGCAAAATAATGTTGTTTTTAGTAGCTTCAACGTAAAATCACGATTTGTTGGTAGGCCACGTCATGACCCCTTCAACGGCAACGCTGTTGTAAATTGAGCTAAATTTGTTGATACGATAGATTGCAGGCAGCAAGCCTAAACTCCGAATTTCTAAATAATTCTAGAAAATCTCGTTTCGCACACTCATTCTGCTGCTGCTTCAAAATTTAATTTCGTTTTTCACACTTGAACTTCTCACCTTTCCCATTTGATTATGTTGATATTATGTAAATGCGCAGTCATACGTTTTTATTATTGATCGTGCCCTCGGAACTGTTAATTTGATTATTGTACTCTGGGCTGGCGTATGCATGCGCTTGATCAGAAAAAAAAAGATTAGTGTCACCTGCTTCCGTGTTCCCATTGTCTTATAGATATGAATGGATCCTAAAACCCATGCATAGCCCAACCAACCAGCAATGTATTCTGGGTTTCTTTAAATGCCAGAATTTTTGAAGTGTTTGTTCGATGTGTCATATATCAATTTTTGCTGGCTGCGATGAGATGTAGACGCATGACCTGCCTAGTCATAATGCAACCGGAAGTTAAATTTATCGATGGAAATTGATATATACAAAGAGAGACACGCGAATAGGCCAACAGAAACGAGAAGAGCCGCACACAACCACTGAACTCCTTCCTCCTCGTTGGCTCCGCCTACGGCTTCATCAAGGAGCTAAGTAGATAGCGTACAATATTTTTACATTACATCTATGAGATCTGCACCAAAGCAAAAGAATGCGAAATGAACACATTTCACTATACGGTAAAGAATTTCAATACTGGATTGTTCTTGAGGTAAAGAGGTATAAGACTCTTGTATAAGCTGCAATGAGAGCGGCTGGCCATTGTGTGGTATCAGGACTAAGGCTGGAAGTTATATTTCTGTTCTGGTGTTGAGGTGATGGATTTTGATACTCTAAAATAAAGGCGAGTTTAGGCAGACCATGTATTTGTATTCTAAGAAGAACGCAACCTAGGCAATTTTGTAGATCCCCCAAGTGTGCTGTGCGACTAAACTAAATTATAAAATAAGGTCACCCTGCGTGTTTGAGAGCGAAATTCCTTCCTTTCTCCATCAGTGCGTCGGTTTAGAGGGGAGCGATCGCAGCAATCGCCACTAGCTGTCTAGAAATGCTGCATAAATCCTTTGGTGAAATACGAAAAGCGGAATCTCGCCTGGCTGCCTTGTTTCCGCTTTTCTGTTATGTGTAAACGAGCTGCGCTTGTCTATGCAATTAGGTCCGCCGCTGCTCACGAGATGAAACAAGTGAGCAGACCACCACGCGCCGGGTTCGTTGACAGCCACGTAACATAAGCGCGCAAATATTCTCCGCGACGGCTCGGCACGCATTGGCAGCTCACAATTCACCGCTTTCCAGATATCGGGGATGCATTCCTGGAGGTCTTTCACTCAACTTCGTGCGCCAGTGTCTCGACGGCAGTTAGCGCTCCTACGGGTCATGCGTCCACTTGCCTAATGTCCTTCCGCAGTTTGCGCCCAATGATGAGCTGAGCGGGTTACAATCTGCGCCTAATTAGCCCAAGCGCTGCGTGTTTCTAGTTCCGAGAATGCATTAGGCTTTACTGTACAATCCAAGCAGGCAGAGCAGCGTACATGCATCGTCGCTTCTGCTCAGCCCCACAGGGCGTGTGCCGGTTGAAGCAAATTTATAGGTGGAGCTGTGCGATCGCTTTCAACGAAAACCTAAGCAACAAATTTCGAGAATAATTTTTGGAACACTAGTAGTGTTACCTACGCTGTTTGGAAGCTCACCAAAATGGTTCGAAGCTTGAATAAAAGTATAGCATGATGATTCAGATTCAAGCTAAGATTAATAGAAAGGTTAGTATTACAGGGTTAGTCCCTCCGTGGATAAAGTATAATAAAACTAAGTCGGAAGTGTGTTGCTGTATGTGGTGCATGATGGCCCCCCTTATTACTAAAGTATCCATGATCAGCGCGACTAGAAGGTTCCTGAGTGCAGAAATGGTAGCCTAGGGATCTAGTTTTCTTTGGCCCGAGGAAGCAATGTTAATTTATATAAGGTAATGAGTTGGTACCTTTACTTCCATGACTCAGAGCGTTCATCATCTTCATTTCTGGAGATTAAAAGAAATGAGGAAGAACTCAAAACAGGGGTGCTAAAATAGAGGCTCAAATATTTACTCCGATAAGCTCACGTAGTGAAGACGGCATGGCGGCAAAAAGGACCTCTTTGTGCTGAGGGACAATAAGTTTTATAAGAACGCATTTGGCAATAGAAGAATCTGGCCTCGGCTTTGAATGCAACAAGCTCATTCGGTCGTCGATTAAGTTCATATCGTAGTAGTTATCAGAAGCGCCCGTCTTGCTGACGATGAACTTTAAAGCAATGGCGTCAAAAACGTCGGGGGAAATCTGAAAAGGTCTTGAAAATATTGCGTGTGGTCAAAATCATTGCAGAAAAATTTGTTATTTTGTTCCGTAGGAAACTAAGTGCAATTTGTTGTCTTAACGGTGCGGAGGGCTCGGAATTAAGTTAGAAACTCCGGGCTTTTTTGTTAATCAGATTGGACAGAAAGATGTTGGCGCCTGATTGTGGCACCTGCTATACCTTGGGTGCCCTTTAACGCGCGCTGACGTTGTCCAGCACATGGGTGTTTGTGTCTTTCGTCTCCAACGAAATACGGCTGCCGCGGCCGGGAACGAACCCGCAACCTTGGGAAAAGTCGTCGAGCGCCAAGGGCAGTAATCCACCAAGGACACGGGTGGCACGGGGAAAAATATGCGATCCTACGGCGGCACTCAAAAAATAAGATATAAAAACAAGTATTCTAATGTTTCGGGGGCAATCTAAGCAACAATGAAGAGCGCGTAATGTACTTTAATATATTCAAAAGTGTGGCTTTTTGGGCTTGTTGGTGCATGATCAAGCAAGAGACTATAGCGCAGAATAGACAGCACACAGAAGAAACGAACAACATGTGCGCTCGTGTTGTTCGTTTCTTCTGTGTCCCGTTTATTCTGCGCTATAGTCTCTTGTTTATTATATTGGTTCTCATAACATTCGCCGCGTGAATTTTCAGACTTTTGAATTGTTGCAAATAATGTTTAGAAATCCCCTTCGGCCTATTTTGTACGTATCAAGAATTCTATAGCTTGTGTGCCTGCTGCCACTTACATAAAATTATACTACTTCCTAATTCCCATCGCTGATCATATCATGAGTGCAATATGTGCACTTGAACCCGACTGTTGAAGCTTACAGTTGCATAGACGCATATTCAGAGCGTCCAGTGATCACTCGTGATGTTCTCTTGTCAGTTCATGACGCCTTTATGAGCATGAAGTTGTATACCAGTGACCCCTTGTTACTAAAGGGAACGGGTACTGATTTGATCTATCTTGCACGAGCAAACTGCGACCATTTTTCTTTGAGCCACTCAGGACCGTTTCAGGCTCATACTTCACTAGTCAACGCTCATGTTCGTGCACTAAAGTTGATGCTTTCAATTTTATTGAGTGCAATTCCTGCTCTACATCACCTTATTCCATTCCGGTAGTACAAATTAAGTATTTTATTCAGAAGCATCAAAATCTCCAGCTGAGAAGAGAGTCACAAGCGATTTCTCAAATGACACAATACAAGTCGAAGCCCCACATCTATCAGGTTCATCTTGCCAGACCTTTGATTTTACGGATAGTACGATGTTGAAGCAGGATGATGAAGCTGGAGTGATTAAGACCTCTAAGTCCTTTAGCAACCTAGAACATTTTACTCTTTCTAAGCGCCCTTCAGTTTCTTCAGAGCGAGACTTCAGCAATGTGCCCCTGATGTAAGTCTTCGGGTATATTAATACCGAGAAACACGAGAAGCCGGGCCCACTTTTTCCAACTCTCCGAATGAGAGAGTGTGGCACGTTACTCGAGTATGGCGACATCCAATAAATACGAATAATTCGAGTATAGAAACCTGACCGCATGGTTGTGCAAGTCTTCCTTGTTTGCAGAGAGCTTTTGTTAGAATGAGTGTGAACTCGCTGGGGCAGTTTCAGAATTTTTCATTGAGCCATTCACTACTTTACCATGTAGAATTTGAAGGTTTATTTTCAAGCCTTCTGCTTTTAATGCCTAACGAATTTCGAAGAGACATAGAAACCGTACTTCAACACCCCAATCTTGCTTGTGGTAGAGTAAGCTATAATGTTGTTACCGAGTACATGTCTAACATTCTTGGGCAAGAAATTTGAAAATTAGAATAATGTAAGACACTGCTATGGAAATATTGAAGGAACTGGATCATTGTTCTGATATGTAGCAAAATCTTTTTTTTTAAACTGCTTCCCTCAAGACTGCCTTAGAAAAATTAATCGGGAACGCTCTTGACGGTATCAAAAACGTTAACAAAAAAAAACAACTGAAGGCTACCGTAAGTCACCTGCGGATATATTGATTGTTATAGTGAAATCTTACATTCTCTAAAAATATTGCGTTCATAAACGGTCTCCCGCTCTAAAATGCTTTTGCCCAAATTTTTTGGGTATCAAATACCACGCAACGATGCGCTGTTCGTTAGTGATACCCAAAAGAACACATTTGTGATGAAAAAATGATCAATTGCCTTAAAAAGTCACTCCCGTCAGTGAGAAAAAAGTTTGGCCACACTTAATTATATAGCTGGTTGAGAATTCGATAGAATTGAAGCCTAGGTGCACTCGGATTGCACCGCCTCCTCCGTCTTGACAGGCATATTCCCATGAGAGCCCCTTCTTGTTGCGGTGAGTTTTTCCTACAGTAGACACGTACGGCATTGATTCTGGCTCCGTTCTACCTGATACATGCTGTAGTCTAGACATGTCTGCACACAACCAAGCCCACCTACCAACTGACGCCGATCCTGCCTCCGCGCTCGGCCATTTCACGCGACCATTACACTTGCCAACAACCAGCTGCCCGCGCACCCTGCCGAGCAATGAGCGAATTTTATGACACATGACGCCGCATATATAGGCCTCTGAAGGCTTCTGTCTTCGATGAGCAATTTTATGCTATCGCGTCAAAAGTTTCCTCGAAATAATGAAGTAACGGCCAAGTCGCTGGAGTGTGTACATTATTCTGCGCTGCGGAGCTTTAGGAAATAGTTAAAAGCAGCTGGTGGCTTCTCTGTGAGCTATATTATTCACGTTAGCTTGGAAGTCACAGCTTAAAAGGGGAAGTTGACGTTTGGTGCCAACTTTTCGTGAAAGCCGCTTGTGGGAATATACCCGAAGTGCTTACATTCGATGCTCTTGGCGATGTTTCTTTCAATTTCATGTGACATGCTCCTAATAAGATGTAACAAAAGTGAACAGTGGTGACCTTTAGGCAGCTATAAACATTAAATCGACTTTCTCTAAGTTTATTAGTTGAGCAATACGGCCGCTTAAAATGACTGTTCGCTCTGTAGTGTGAGGGCCAATGGCCCTTTTCTTTTTGTTTCGCGTTTTAGTAGTACAGTCATGTCGAGCGCTTGATAAAAGTCTAATTGTTATATATAGTATTGACGCTAAAACTTGTGAATATACGAGGTACTCGGGTCACTGCGGTTATTCAGTATTTAGTTATAGTAGAATTACAATTCTCTCGTGTGGACACTAAAGAGTAGGTGTCATTTATTGTAATGCTGCACTGCTTCTCGGCAAGTGGTTGTTGAATGCGGCATGAATAGGTTACTGCAGTGCATTACACCAAAAAATTTGTGTTACGAATCTTTTTGGATTGTTTTTATGCTTGCTGCCTTTTTGCATATTCAACACATGTAGCACAATCTTATTTAGTTTGCTTGTCTTTCGCATTTTTTGCATATCTTCGAATTTAGCCAACCCGATGAGGGGCTTTTCTTCCTGTTTTCTTCCCACAAGTTTTATTAAATTATATAAACGATAGTGGAAGCGTTTCGTTTATACCTTTTGTAAAAAGTAATATTTTTGGTGACATTGCCATTATTTTTTAAAGAAAAATAATTGTTCTGATAGTCTGGCTGTATAACCATACTTTCTGTGAGTGGCGCATATTTCCAAATTCTTTGCTTACCACTCTGCAATATCTTTGATCATAAAGCTTGAGTGTTAACAGCTTTTCCAAAAGCTTGGAGCAAAAAAGTAAAACCAGCGAGCTATAATTTTTCTTACATAGATAACGTGCAGGCAGAGGTACAGTACTCACGGAATGAAATAGGACATTCGGAGCGCGTGGCCGTCGCTTCATGGAGCGCCGCCCGTAGACGCTCATGGAACCAAGGTGGTGCATTGTGGTATGGCGCGAGAGGGAGAACATCTACAAAGCAGAATTGTTCCTTCCAGTAGCCAATGAGCCGGCCTGTGGCTTACCACATGCCTGCGTGGCACTGCAAGGCTAGCGCTCCGAATGTCCTATTTCAATCCGTGAGTACTGTACATAAGGACTTGTTATAAGTGTCAGGACGAGTATGTCGGCGGTACGCATAGTTTCGTTGCTCACAACTTTGTGCACTTTTTTTGCCCATGTTGGTCTTCACACAGCCAACGCTCCACTTCTACAACCAGGATTTGTAGACTGTTCAACATGATAGTACAAGGCCAGCTCACGCGAACTTGGATTTGCTTCGTTGCTAATAATGACCGGTTCCCGGGTTGAGCAACAGTGAAAGCCATACTGTAACCGGAACATTCTAAGGGAAGAGAGTAAGGTGGATGGTAAACACGACATAGGTCAAAGAGACGGTGGCAAAAGGGGTAGCGGCTCTGACCGGGCCGCATAATCTGATGGAATCGAGACCTAACACATGCAGCAGCTTATTGCGACATCGCATATGCACTTTTGCATAGTGGCGCACCTGCGGCGTGACGACCGCTGCCTAACGCATACAGAACGACGTACAACATTACTGGCGGACTTTGGTCCGCTGCGGTGATTGCTCATTCATCACAGGTCTCAATCTCTAAAGCGAAAAGCGATGGAGTCCAATGGACAGAAGTGCGAAAGTCCATCGACACGAAAATGATGCTGATGAACGGTGTCAGGGGCAAAAACCCAACAGTTTTTATTCATTTATTTATTTAAGATACTCTCCGGATACACATGTACAAATGGAAGGGGCGGATACAGGTTATACAAAGTCAAGACAGAAGGTTTACATAATAAATGAATACAAATAAAAAAATGTTCGTTGTGAAAGTTAGCACATGAATAAAAGAAAATAAAACAAAAGAAAAAAGAACAACGAGATACAAAATTTAATTTCTGCTGGTTATTTTATACTCTTAGCCACCAGTAGATTCAGAGCGCAGCTGTCTATGGCCCGTTCCATGTGCTGAGTACTGATCGTCGCTGAAGCCTCAAAAAGGATAATGAAAAGTGGCGAAGAAGGTGAGATAAGAGTGTAGGAAGAATGGAGTGAGTGTTGGAATCGTTCGGATTAGACAGATGACGCCCTGAACGTTGTGATTGCAGGCATTGCCCTGCGTGAGTTTCTCTTGCGGGTGGCGTGCATGGAAACGCTTACCAAAGGTAGCATAACAAGCTTTCGACAAGCAACAGCCCTTCTCATCTACTCCGCCCTTTCGTGCAGGCGACAACGGCAACCATTGTCAACTTTTTTGAAGATCATTGAAAACGTCAATATGTGGGCCATGGGGTGACGAATGACAGCAAGCGCCTGCTAAGATAAGCGGCAACTGGCTACAAAGATATGCCCTGGCTAAATTCACACAGCTGCGTTTTGTCTATTGTGAGTGTGGTAGCTAGGTAAGCGAGACGTGACAAGCTTGCATTTCTCATCTTTGTTAGGCATGTTCCCTCTTTCTCGACTTGAGGTCCGGGCTCCTTTAGGAAAACCTGCGTCTGCACGAAAGCAGGATTAGCATTTGGAGGAACATCACTGAGTCGAGCATGGAAGGACGCAAAAATAATGTAATGCTCCTCTCTGCGAGCAAACTTTGGTCGAACCCGCTAACCAGTGTTTTGTGTATTCCTCACCTAATGGGCCCTGTGTATTGGGGCGAATTGCATACATTCGTGGGAGGCCTTGGTATGTACACGCAACATGAAAAGAGATGGCAGTACAAAAGTAGCCCCAAAGAAGCTGTATGGTCTTGCGTTTGGACAAGCAAGAGCAAGAGCTGTGAAGACGCTATAGGTCCTCTTTGTTTTCTGCCTGCATCCCGTGGATTCTTAGCCCCAGTGTGTAGCTGCGGGCACCGCACACAAATCGTGACAGGCATACACTCTAACGCACATTGTGCTCCCTCAATGGGTAGCGGGGGCCACATGGGCGCATTGTGCTCCCCATACCGGACAGCAGTATTTGCCGTAGCGGCGAATGCGTGCCATCGCGACCAATAAGCGGTTCGATTCAAGAACGCGTGGGCCAACATGTGCGCTTTGTTCGCCTTCCTTGGTAGCCTAAACGAGGCACTTCTTGTGGCTGCGCTGATCTGCCCGACCCGCGCAAGGAGGCGTGGCGGCGGCGTCGCGCGTCTGCAGATCTCTCCGCCACTGTCCCCCTCCTCCTCGTCTACCTCAATCTTCTCTTCGCGTAACGCTGCGCTGATTGTCGGCGAAACGTCGGGGGCCCCTAACGAAGGCGCGATTGAGGAGTTCTGCAGAACGGGGACAAAGAACGGGTTGGGGCCGGACAGATGTGACAGATGGCGACTCGCATTCGCGACATCAGTCTGTCGGTGACTTGTCCGAGCATCGGGGTTCTGTGCGGGTGTTTGCCAGACCACCACGTGACCCGTTATAAAGAGGCTGCATAAGACTGCATACTTTATCTAGCCTGGGCACTGCTGTGACCAACGTGACTGTAGCAAAGTGTGAGTTTTATCAGGTAAGTTGGATTACTGTCTGATCTGCATTGTAGGCAAGTACAGGATACGTACAGTGATACATTGCGCCCCACACACCTATATGCTTCTGAATGTTGTTAAATTAGAGAAAAATGTTTCAAAAATAAGCTACTTGTACACGCATGACTCACGCTAGAGCAAAAAATATTCCATTGAATTTTTTGCTTCGCCTCCGACTTCTAACATAAATATTCCTTGCGATTGCTCGGTGACCTAGGAACACTAAAAAATTCAGTAACCTCTTTGCGAATGCCTTTAGCTATTGATAACGAAAATATCTATGTAAAGGAATCACTACTTTCGATTCCGCGTCGTCGTTTGTGTCTAACCCCGAAGTGTTACATTAGCATACACTTGGGACTCCCTTGCCGCTTTCATGAAATGTCTCTTTATGTATTATTTCTGACTGCCTATAGGCCAAGACTGGGAGGCTTCCCTTATCTTTAGTGTTAAAACAACAGCACCTGTATGCAATCATGAAGTGTCTTATGCTGCATTCAAGCGCTGTGACTGATTTTTTGCAGCCTTTTTTTGTTTGAAGCAAAGTAGGTTGAGTGCACCTCAAGCGCAAATACTACGCAATGCATCGCCCTCTGTCACTGGTCATTGCCGTAATTCTGCTGACGATGGCTCTGAGTATTCGAGTAAGTTCAATACATACCTTTGAAATCTTTATAATTGTTTCGAAATGCCGTGAGAATGTTTCGCTGTTGTGATACATTCTTGACATGTACTGTACACTACTGCTAAAATGAGAAATATTTGGACTGTGCATTTCCCTTCGCTTTCTAGTGTGCTTCAGATCCACAACATGGTTTTTGATGAGTATTTATTTTTTTCACCTCCTTTGTTTGAGCATGTTATGAGGATGTTTTCATTTTCTTGACTGGAGGCTTTTTAACCTTCCACTACTAAAATTCAGTGCCCTCAATTATTTGCTGCACAAAACGGAACATAGCTACCCCTTTGTGGGCCAGTCACCTTAGCACTGCAGCGACATGACGGTATTGTGAAAGCTGTTGTCACAACACCTCTGTGATCGATGTTCATCTAGGCCACTTCTGAGCTGTTAGCGCTCCCCTTATGCAAGTTGCTGGTGGCGAATACCTAAATCTAGAGAACTTCGACCTTCATTCGCACAGTATGGAATCCTTGCTCACCACGGCAAGTAGAGTGGCTAATATGTGGTTTGCGGTCTACACCGTGGTTGGCGACTGAACACGGGCATTTTCAAAAACTCAAAACTATAAATATCTGGCAGGGAAAGAGGAGCCACATCCATATCCCTGACGCCTTGGCCATCTTCGTAAGCGCCTTATGGGTCCGACTATACATCTAAAAACCCAATCCTGCGACATGGGAGATTTAGCTTTTGACCAACCCTATCCAAGTTGTTTCATTTCAAACCTTCGTACGAAAGCTGTGTGTTGTCATTTAGATGACGTCTTAGGGCGCGTAGAACATGCCAACAATAACATTAGAGACCGGCTACTTTCTCTAGACTCTCAATGTCACCTCTACATAGAAAGTACCTGTCTGCGATCTGGTCCCGAAAGGGATTCGTGAGATAATTTAGGCGCGTTATTGTGGGCAGCTTGGGAGCTTGTAATTAGGTTCAGAAAAGTTTCAAGAGATGGGCGCTGAACTGGTGGTTATAAAAATCCACCAAGTCTTCTGTTGTGCTCTCTTGAGAGCCCGTTGTTGATGGACACCCACGATTTTCTGCAGTTTTGCGAAGCTGACACCATGCAGCGTCTAGCCGCACCGCAAGAAAGGGTAAGAATGAAATTATTGTTCGCTTTTTCTTCTCTGTCTACGAATGCGCTGTTACTCTTAATATCCAGCAAACTACGCTAGTCGGCATGCACTACAAATCTCTGGTCAAGATGTTCGTGTTGGCCGAGTTTGTATTTGCATATAGACGAACTTCTCTTGAAAAGTGGAAGGAAAAGGTAAAAAAAATTATCGCATCACCACCTCCGTTTCAAGCACTTCATTCCATCATCAATTTTTTCGCAGTCACAGCTAAAAGTAGACAATCGAAGCTCCATTTGGGGATAAAGGCGATCTCCTAAGTCTCAGGCCGTAGTCGTGTTTCAATAAAGGCGTTTTGTGTGCGTTTATTTGGAGTGCGCGTATAATTTCGACTTGACCACACATGAAATAAAAGGCGCCGTCTTACGATTACCGTCCTGGAGAAAGTATTGATATTTATTAGCTTAACACAGTGAGCGCCCGTAAGGTTGTTGCCGTGAAATTCTTGAACACTCTGGAACGAACAAACAATGTTTTGGTTTTTCTACGCTGAGAAATGATTTATAGAGGGGAAAGAAAGCGGACATTTATTGCAATAGACCTTCGCCTCCATGAGTAGACCTCTTAATTCAAAACCCCAAACCTTACTGCGCTATATCGTACAAGCGGAGGAACAGCCAATGTTCCCACGAAGCTATCTTTGGTTGACGGAGGGATGTTTGGGGATGTTCGAGAGAATACAAGTGGTGGAAAATGGCAACTAGCTCGTAACCTTTTGTGACCCGCGTAATATTTTTATTATGGTGCGTTGAAACTTGTGTGAAAACCGTGCAATTTATAAGTTATAGACGAGTTACTTGTAAGTGGGAGACCTCAAAAGCAGGCAAAGAGACTCACGAGCGATTCTTAGATATGATGTGCTTGTCGGTATCTGTAGTACTCTTTACGTGCGATAGTTTCGAAAAAATTAAGGATGTATAAGACATTTCCGTTATTTTCCGGAAAGAGTGTTTTAATTCGAAGAGTTCACCCACATTTTCGGGGGTGTTCTACCTTCCCCCGAAGGATATTAAAGGACAGCGTTTCAGCCACAAGTCTTTGGGAATCAAACGTGTGATCTGGATATTACTAGTTATCTCTCACCCACCTCATATTCTTCTTGATATGAAGCTACCCAAAGGATAGCTGTAAAATGCTGAGGAAGGCGGCCCATTTGCTATAAGATTATATTAAGGAAACTGTGAAACCGATGAGAAAAGGTGACAACCTGGTCAGCTGCAGAATCGGACAGCAACCAAATATAAAATCGTTGGCATTCGCTTTTCTATTGTTGAGCACTCGGCAGGTTCTATGGATCCAGCAGGTGTTAAAAAATATTTACATTTCTCGCAATGCTGAAGCCTGCAAGTTGCCTAGTTGCTCCAGGCCAAGTAGTATAAATTATGAAACAGCTCTTCCTAACTCAAAGCCTTCGCTCTACAAATATAGTCGTTGAATGATATCCTGAACGATTGCGTGTTTTATTGTAAGCCGGTATGCACTAGCTGAAAAACGCGGACTTCAGATGTCAGTGTTCTTTGGTGTTTTTTGGCATCATTATTACTACAGGTATAATCGTCTGCCTGTTTGGCACGACAAATATCCCAGATAATGATCTTCAGTCAGCCCTATCCTGAGAGAGCGGTAGCCATCCTGTCAAGCTTTATGTGCTAAATTCTCCGGGGGCACCTGTTTTAATGTGCGAAAAATGTTTTCTAAGAGAAAAACGCGGAGTAGGTGTTAATGACCACCGCCACTCAGGCGGAGTTCTTTTTTTCGGATTAGTGTATTTGCGGGAACTCAGCCAGCGCTGTTTTGCAACATAAACTTCAATAACGGCTAAAATAATAACGAGAAGTGCAGAAATTCTGCATAAGACAACTCATATATGTTTCGTAAGGGTGCTTCTGACCACATCGTTTTCATTTACCCCAATGTAGCCAGAGCCGTGACTTGGATGGTAGAATGCGGATAAGCCATATTTTTTTTTAAAGTAAAATAGCTTTCACTTCAATTTTCATTGTTTTCATTGTTTCACATGACTCGAATATTTTGCGCAGCTGAGCCGTACGATTGGTCTACGACCTCAGCTTGTTCCTCAAAAATGGCCTGTGACCCTTTAAACGGGAGGTATTTCAGTGCACTTATATAACATACCATATTGATATAAGTGAGCTTTGTGAGCATTCTGGTGCACCCGGTATTAAGTGTACCAAAAATTGAGACTAAACATACCGGCAGGCATATGAACCCCACCTGACTGCACCTGTCCAGGGGATAATAATTTCAGTGTGCTGCTAATGATCTGGTGCTACGTGATGTGTCGAAGAATATGGCTTTTAATGTTAAAACTGGAGGCGTTTCACTCCAGAAGCGCCTTGAAACCTTTGTCCGAGCAGATTGCATCGACTACAAAATCAAAGGAGTCCTTTCTACAAGTAATTGGCTGAAAACATAGGACCATGTACCAGAGCTTTAACGGCCAATTTTTTAATACCTAAGTAACCGCCGTAAGGTATGACCGGAAATGATACAGGAGTTAAGGGTGCAACGAAGGCGAAGGCAAATGTGAAAAAAAGATATATAGAATGAAAATAAATTGAAAATGGCCGCGCTGCTTTGATGATTTTACAGTTGCAGCGCCTGATCCAATATCGCAAATGCGTTTGTGGCATCTTTGGTACATCGCGACATAAAGTTGGCGTTGGGAAATGCAACCGCATATACAATATCCCACGCATAAAACCGGACCAATAAAAGAGTTTCATTTAAAATTTACGTTCTTTGAGTCAATAAAAAAAACGAATGTGTGGCGTCATAGGTAGGAGATATAGTAGCAGTATGTAGCGAGTGGACAGTGGTTTAGCGGAAAAGTTTTGCATCGAAAGGTACGTGCAGCGCCACTTAGGCATAACATTTACACAGTTACGTAGAGCTTAATCAGCACCTCTGGGAGCTAAATGCGGACATTACAACCTCGCTGGCTAATTAAAAAATGGCTAGAAATAATACATTAAATTTAAGCCACAAGCATGCTTCAGGCGCTTCAGGCACTTATTATGGCAGTGGTAGAAAATTGCACAGTGAATCCATCAAAATTGGCTCCGTGTGGGCAAAAGAAAAAGCTTCTTATTTGCCCTGTTATTTGGATTGTTAACAAACGGCAGCTGAAATGGTCATGTCAGAAAGGATGATAGTAGGTGGTGACTGCGACAACTAGTATCAGAGTGATTGCTGAGCAAGGCATTGAAAATGTAGAGTCTGCACAATCAAGACGTCTACTCAAGAAACAACAAGGGCCCGAAAGGTCGTATTCCTGACTGAGCCTTTGTCAACTTGGCTGTCGATGTGCATATGAAGAAGAACATAGTGCGACTGAAAGAAGTTTTGTTTTTGTAAGTGTGCTTAGTTTTTTAAAGCATTCTTCTTTACCTTTCCTTCTCGCAGAGAGGAGGTGACTTTGGCGGACGGTCCGAGACTCTCGTAAGGAAGTTTTCTCGCTTTGTTCACGCACTTCTCGGTGGGAAGTCCTGAAACCATTTAGAATTCCTGCTGTTGATTAATGGTCGTTCTAAGCCGTCGCTGAAGACCTTGCAGTAGAAGGTTTTTATACTTTGGAGACAGGTTATCGAAAAAGTCAGTGCATAGATTTTGCACACGTGGTCGTATTGTTTTTCAAACAAAGACGTCTTCTTTTTTTCTCTTTCGATTCCTTTGAAATGTAAGGCGGATATCTGTGTAATGGTATGTACAAGATTTTCCTGTTTGGGCAAAAGTCTTATGGAAAACTTTTTGCTACTATGCACAGAAATGCAGAAACTCGGGATTACGAACGGATATAGAAACGATGAACGGCTCCTGCTATATTAAAATACATTAATTGCGGAGAACTTACAAGAAGCGGATAATTTTCACTTATTATGAATCACAAACGCTTGAAAGCTATTTTGCTGTCGTACCGTTTAATTGTTTAGTGTTAATGGAAATTTTCGTATTTTGCGTCTTTGGTTTAGGGTCGTGTCGGTGTTGGAATGCGGGAGCGGGCTCGCAGCGGAAAGGTATGCATTTATGACATTTATGATTTCTCGAAAATGTTACTTCGGTCACGGACGAGCATGCAAAAGAACCTTTTGAACCCAATCACAGTTCACTTATGTGAGAGAGCAAGATATATTTTCTTAGAGATAAATAGGTTGTGTTTCATTAAACTATTCCCTCCAAGCAATGTGATGCGGTTATCATGCTGAAATTTACAGTGTTTGACCTGGGCTTCCATGCCCGATGTGGAAGCAGCAACAACCCCTTAGATTTCATATTTTATTTGATATTTTCCCGCAGAGAATAATTTGTGCTTGAAGCAGATATTCATTCAACATATACAGATAAAGAAATCGCGCTATGTCTGGCTATGTTGGGTGCTTTAAAATGAATGTAAAATAAAAATCCTAGTTGACAATACTTTTGTCCAGGTTAAAACCGTATGACCTTAGCTGCGAATGCGTTTTTGCATTGGCGTTCTACGCGCTGTAAAAGTATTAAGGAAGGACCTTCCTGACAAGCAGAAATTGTTTGGTCTGGTAATGTGAAGTTTTTTTATTTCTAGGGAAGCATGAAGAGATAAATTTAAGGTTTCCACTTCTTCTGAGTGCAAGCAGGATTTTTATGAAGGTTAGATATTGTGCTGAAGTATTATGGGTTCCTAGGAGCAGTAAGTATGAAACTTGCCACTAATAAGCAGAAAAAACCAAGGCATATCAGTCAGCTCGTCAAAAGAGATGTTGCCCACAAAAACCTAAAGCGCCTTGTTGTCATTTATGTGAAATTATTTTATGTTCGTGCGAATAATGTGTTTCATTTCCTCACCTGCTATTTTCGCAGTTTGGCAAACCGTCCATGCGCAATGCTCAGGAGGCGGAGGCCTGAGGATATCATTTCAAAGAGGATTTCTGAATAAACCTAACCACAAAAGCAATCGTTTTCTCTATGCTTTGGAGGAGCTTAGTGTCATTTTCAACCTCAAGCTATAGATTTATATGACGACATCTAATGGCTTACTTTGTATAAGTATTTTCGTATGTGTGTCCGATGAGTTCTTACCTTGCGCCGTCACCCCAAGCTCTAGTTTTCAAACGTGCGCCCTCTCCCCCTGCATCTGATTTAAAAGTGACATATAAAGATAAGTGTGAACATCGTAACGTCATATCACAGCGTGCCTCCCTCCCACCTGTAGCGGAAACAAGATAGCTATCATTGCCGACAGAAAAGAGACTGTTTACAATAAGCTGGCGTCGCTTATCTGCGACAATAGGTCATCTCTCTTCCTTTTTCTTTCAAAGCTGCTGGACAGCACAAATGCAGCATACTTTCCACTGTGACTCTGGACTGAGGAACGTTATGTTCGCGCCAAATTTAAAGCTTGGACCTCGATTACATAAAGAGGTTTTGGGCTGCAATTGCATAACAGTGATATCATGTGCAGCATGCAGGTGCCTACGAAGGCTTGATTGTGCTCGAGCCATTCGGGTTGGTTCAGCGAAAATGAGACAGCAGTCTACACAGTGTGTCGTGATTTGCGAGCCGTGGAGTGAAATGTTCAAGGGGAACTCAAACGGTCGGCGCCCGGCAGTATAGCCGCAGAAAGTAAAATTATAAAATACTCTGTAAACCACGCCCTTGGCAAATCCAGTCAACCTACAGCCTATAAGCTAGTACCATTCGAGGCAGCCTCTTCAGGACACTTCTTGCTTGCATTTCTCAGGATACGACATAGCGCGACAGGATTCTAAGCAAATGTGTTAATAGTCATAGCCGAGTCTTCATATGCTCTGCAATATCTTACTAATAAAAAGGTTCCTGCCCTCGCACTCGCTACTTGTGATTGCCGCAGAAAACGATCCAGATTCGTGCGGTAATTGAGTGTTCAATGCCATACAGGTGCTCGTGCCAATTGCACTAAATATTTTCATGCGGGTTTCCTGGCATGCTCGCTAGCTAACATTTCAAACAAAGAGCTTGCAATCTTATGTTAATCAAGCTCACTGCTCTCGTGAAAATCAGTTTCCGTCCAAAAAGTGTAAGGCCGCACTGCATGGCCTTGATCGGCATGCTTATTGGCTAGCGCCAGGGGCAGCTAGTGTTTCAGCGCGAAAACATTTATGATAATGGTACTACAGGCTAGGAGTGGTCGCACATGTGATTCACAGCGTATCTTATCTTCTTGCGCCCGTGATCACCCGGTATCACTGAGAGAAAACTGGGCCGCGGACACAAAGCTGGCTTTCGTGGACAAACACCCGTGGCGGTATGTGACACAAATGAACTACGCCGTGCAGCTAAACATTGATTCCTGCTTTCGGTGGTATGAATTTTACCGCTGGGCTCTGAGTGAGATAAGCTTCAGCGCAGGAGGCCTGCGTATTTTCTGGTCAACCATAACAGAAAGCCGCAGAAGGAAAATGAAATTTTTATGTCTTAAAGTTAGGAAGAAGGAACATATTCGTTTGCTTCTGGCCGTAGTTCATGATAAAAAATGGCGGAACAGAAAAAGGAAGGACGGAGAGGAAGATGCAGACAAGCGCTTGCCTGCGTCGTCCTATCTGCCCTTTGTGTGTTCTCTTCACGCTATTTTTCATCTTGATAGTATAACAACTCGCCCAACTTTCGATTTTTCTTAGTAGGATCCCAGACCTCGGTATATTACTACATGAGCCGTGTAGAAAAAGAATGACCTCAGAAGCACTAATATCAAATGTGGAAAACAAAAGTTGCCCCAGCTGGGAAAGAACAACTATTCAATACATAGAACTGCCAGCCCATAGATTTTGATTAAAACTATTTCTCACTGTTTTTGCTTACGACTTCAAAAGCATATTCAAGCTGCTTTCATGAGCATTTGCAATGTTGCCTGTGCTTAGCCTGCACGTAGTCAAAAGAAAAGTAGCCTCATCAGAATGTACTTAATTTGAGTGTCTTGCTGGTGTAGGTGTAACATTTTTATAATCGAGATTCTTGAAGTGTCGACACGCGATTTTGTTCGCTTGTCTGTTCTAGGAAAAATTAAAACACATTTGAGAATTTTGACATCTGAATGCAGTATCATCATTTTTCGTGCACATTTTGATTTGATTCGCGTGAAACCTAGACCACTAATTTAAACCACGAATGTCATTCTAACTCAAGGCTCGCAAGTTCAGACACGACCAAGGCTACATCATGAAATCTTAGGTGGGGGCGAAGAAGTAATGTTGGCTGCAAGCTTTCTATGATTGTTTACTTTCGGGGTATCTTCTTCCTTAGATCCGTTTTCATAGTTTGTTCATTAGTTATTATTCATATGAGCAGTTTTCCCCCTCCACTTCTTAATGAAATGCGCATCGGAGCCTTCGATAATCACGACTAAATTTATAAATAAATGAATAAATAAATAAATAAAGGTAATCTTCTGCAGCACATTAGCTCGCCAGTTCAATTTACTGTTTCTGGTGGCAGCCTTATTACCTAGTTCTATAAGAACACATTAAATATTACTGTAACCAGACTGAAGTCAAATCTATATACCTAGACCTAGTGAACTTTTTTAGCCTTACGTTGCTACATTCTGTCAATTTTTATTCTTTCCACAATTCCATTTCTTCAGTTTTTATCGGTTTTACCGTTATTATCTGCTATGGATGTTTTATCGGTTTTTATGGCTCTTTACACCTTGTGACATTAACTGTTTAAGTCAACATGTAGTTTTTTTTGTTACCATCCCTTTGAGTTTCTGCGGACTTTTAGCCTTTTCACCCTGTTGTGGTTTTATCGCTTTTATGGCTCTTTACACCATGTGACATTAACTGTGTATAGTCATTGAGTGTAGTTTCCTTTTTGCTACCACCCCTTTTGAGATTCGATTCACTGTTGGCTTTATCACCTTGTTTTGTTTTTATCGCTTTTTGGCTCTTTGCATCATGTGACGTTGACTGCATCTGACTATCTTTGCCACTGCCTTCCTATATATTGCGCGAGTTTCGCTGAATAAATGCAGTTGTCAGTCAGCGCTCTTTCCTGTCACTTCCTCGTTTCGCCTTCCGGCTTCTTCTTTAGCGCTGTTTTCACTATTGTCACTATTGTCTATATACCTCTGCGTTGAAATTTACTCATAGAGCAATCAATCTGGTTTGTTTTCTCTGCTGCATCATACATACACCTTGTCGCGCCTGGTTTTCTTTAATTAGAATTTGACGAGCCCCTAACTTTTCACAGCGTACCTTCTCTAGTGAGAATATCGGCCGCGCGTTAAAAGGATTAGTATTTTTATTCAATATCGCATTTTTGGGATTATGGCTAATCTCTCTTACGTATTCACTCGAAGCTAAATTCGGTGTTTCGCAATTTATCTCCAGATTAAGGTAAAGTACCTGCATTCGCCTTTTTTATAGACCGCAAGTATGAATAACCTTAGCTTCATCCACCGCTTCTTGACCTCGATCGCATTCTTTTATTTAGAAGGGAAGTGTAATATCTGTTTTCTGTACAATTGAATCTTTAGTGAACTACCTTGTATCCATTCAATTTTTCTGAAGCAGCATATGCATGTTTATCTAAGCTCTGCTGTTTCACGACCGCTCCTGTCATAGGATCTGCCCATGTTTTTTTGTGAACATGTATTTAGCAGGGCTACTTCAAGTTTAAGAATTATATGTTTAACCAAAAGGAAAAAACTCTGTTTTATGTATTTTGTTACCTATGGTTTGAAAGGTGATCTTTAATGCGGCCTCAAAGAAATGAAAAGATACAGGTTATTATGCGCTATGAACCTCTTCAAATTTTTTTATTGTAAATTGTGCGCTTTAACATCGTGCACTGACATTTGGCCTGTGAGTAATACCCTATTCAATAGCTCTAGATTTACCTTTTAAACGCCACAGTATGAAGGAAGACTGTATGCATTCTAGAAGAGGTGTAAAAATAATATAGTGGCATTTGTCATGAGCAACGACGTTTTTCAATGTTTCATGTCTGAAACATTGCCGTTATTCATATACAGAATGCTAATATCGTTAGAAACAACCTTCATAGACAGCGCAGTGCCCATTTATTCATGTTGTGTGAAGACATCCTTAAGATGCTGGAACGTTTTCGCAAAGTAAAGAGAAACGCGCTATGCTTCAATATTGTTTTCTCTCACCGTGCCAGCTATATCGCACTCAGCGCTGGCGAAGCCGTGAGAGAAGGAATGTATTTATTGCGCAACGGCTTTTTCAGTGTAGCTAAGATACGCACGTTCCTTGAAGACCAACGCGAAGTTTTGTTCCGTGATCCCGTAACCATCCTCTGCATTAAGGGAGTAACTACTCATTGGCATCCACCAAAGCGCAGCCAGACGACTACAGAGGAAAGCTGCATTTGAGCAACACTGTTCCCACTTCGAGTTATTGATCAATTCTCTCTCGCCTTACCACAAGCTCGCGGTCCCGGTTAGCTCAGTTGGTAGAGCGACTGTTCCGGCGAAGCGGTGGTACCGGGTTCTAACATGGGACTAGAAAGAATCCTTCTTTAGCTGCGAAGTTTCTGAGAAACCTGTATAGTTTTCCTTTGTAGGCGTACGGCTGCGCTTGGGTAGATGCCAGTAATTACTCCCTTATTACAAACCAGCTCCACCTTTGGGGATTCCTCTATAGATTTCACCAGCACCTTCTGCATGCTCCTAGCTCTGTCTGTCCCATCTTCAGATGGCGTGCGCGCTAGGGGTGCGTGGCCACACCCGGCGAGCCCCGGTCGCTTCGTGGAATCTTTACACACGTTAGTTGGGACGTGTTGTCATGAAGATGCCAGAAATGCCTCAAAATGCCTCTGAGACGCCAAACATAGCCCGGAGGCGAAAACCGGAAGACACGCGGGAGGTCCTACATATGTAGCATGCGATTTGGACACCCCACATGAACGGACTGCCCAGTAACGCCTTCACATCTCTGCGCGCGCATTTGACAGACTGAATGGGACAGAGTTAATGCCAGCCGGCGGAATTCTGGAGGTTGTAAGAGTGATACCGCCTTTTTTTTAAAGTTTGCTACTGCCATTGGTCAGTGTTCGCAAAAAGCAGAATTTGCATAAACTGACTGCTTGTGAAACACACTCATGCTTTATAGTTGTTTAGTTTTCTTTCATCCTGTCATGAACTACTGGTCTTTACTTTTTTCTTTTCGGTGTGTTTGAACACCTTTTCTTTCAGCGAAAGAGCTCTAGAAACACTCGGTTGTGCCAGTGCCATAATAGGCCCCTACAGCAGTATAATTCGAATCTAAAAGAGTCGATAATAGGGTACTGATGTTCTCAGCATACAGTATTGGAAAGCAACTTTTTCTAAGAAGGGTGTATACTGAAGGGGAAATTAAAAAAAAATTAGTATATTCAAACTTTGGAACATTGGCAAGTAAAAGATGTATTTTGACCGCGCGAAGTACTATAGCATACTTTTACATCACATAGCAGATGGGCGCCCTTAAGGTTTGCCCTGAATGGAAACGTAAACGCCATCACTGAAAACTTATTTCAAATACACAATGCAATGTCAATATATATCAGCAAACAAAAAAACAAACGGCAATACTTCAAACGCATTGCCATTTTGTACTTGAGTATACGAGGGCTGGAAACGCAGGCTTGGCAAAACATGGACGCTTGTAAATGCTGAAATCCCGAATAAAGTGTTCACTTTCGGTCACGAAGTGCTTCGTGGTTTTCCCTTTTTAATTCTTCGTTTCGGTTGACATTTATTGGGCTGAGTTTCGCTTCTTCTTCAGAAGGAAATGGAATCTCCTGATTTACATATTTTCAGCCATAAGCTCTCGTTTCCTTAAGACAACCGAACAGCTACATAGAACTTGCGAGAAGGCAAAGCGTAAACAGCGTGGCCTAAGGCTAAACGTAGAAAGTTCCTGACAATTGATGTATGTGTACTTCGGCTGCGAAAAAGCAGACCACTTTTGTAGCAAACGTTTTCAAACGCTGAGTTGGCACACCGCAAAGTCATTCTTTATCGCTCTTGAGGTTTCTTCGAGTCCGGTTCCAGAAGGCAAATACTGCGAAAATGAGAGCGGCAGCCAATGCAAAGCCACCAAGCATGCGGTAGAAGTCGTCGTATGATCCCCTGGCATCACGGAATACACCTGTAAGGACGGAAGGAAGAGGAAAAACCAAAGAGCAGACCGCAGGTGCTTGAGACATTTGAGTACGTTCTGCTTATAATGTTCGTAATACTTTCTAATAAATGTGCCTATAGAAGTGAAAGCGGGTTCCCGTCACTTGTCGAAGTCGCGCTGTTGTCTGCTCCAGTTTTTATTTTCAGATATGGTAACGAACGTGGGTCTATGTCATTTGAAAGCTTACATCTAGATGCCATAACGGAAATGGACGGTTTGATGGAAACGATAGGTGATTAGACCGAAGACAGTCAAATCAACATCCATCCGCGAATACTGCCGCACAGAATTGGAGCCACGTGCCTGCACATATGCCCAGGTACAGTGCATTGACATGAGGCAAATTATAATAAAGTTGTTTAGAGGGCTTTATGCGCCTAGCCAGTCACGCAGTATTGCGAATTTCGACCGTTTTTGGCCTCGCCAGAAGTAAAAGAGGTTTAGGGTATATTTTACGCATGTTTACTTCAAACAACAGGCAGAGTTGAACAAGGCTGCCGCTCAATCTGAGGGTTGCTTACTCTCAAATAGTTTTCCGCACTTACCTATTATTGTGGGGCTTACGAGAGACAGGGGGATTGTGGCCACGCCAACAACGCCGAAGCAAGCCGCCGTCCTCTCGACACCCAAGCACTCGGCCACTAGAACGTATTTGATGCACATTCCGTAACCCTGTGCTACACCTTCCATCACTGCGAGTGCGACGACGGCCGGAAAGCTTGAGACGTGAGGCATCACCGTCATGCAAACGAAGACGCCAAAAAGGCTGACTGCGTAGAGTGGTCGGCGGCTGAACGGGAGGAAGTCGGTGAGCACTGGTATCACAAGGCGTCCAAAGAGCTCTCCCAGCGAAGTAAACATCGTCAGTTGTTTGGCCTTGTCGAGCGCCAGCCCCTTGTCGACACCGTAGTCTACGATAGTAGACAAGAACTCGACGGCCACGTAGTCGCCTGCGACGGCGGCTACCAGAAGTACGTAGAAGGCCGGCATGCGGAAGAGAGCCAGCGCATGGTTTATAGTTATCCTTTTCAGATCCTTATTCTTCCCTGCTTCAAGGCCGTTGGGCTGTGGTATTGTCCTGCGTAGTTAAATTTTTCTATGTAGAGCAGTGATGCCGTACCACCATGTGTTGTTCACTTACAGCATACGCGGCCTCTCAGTTTGTTTTTTTTTGAGAGGAGCGCGATTAAGTAGACCCTCAAGGAAGCATCAATGATGTCACTAATTTATTTACACTTATGTACAGACCGCGTGAAAAGTCGCCAGGCCAAATGGTGCGGTTTTGAGCACTGGATTGGGGAAATTTGCATCTTAAACTTCCATATGCGTAGGAGAAGTGTAATAGTTATCCTCTGAAAATGGTAGTAGCTTCAAAGGGGCCCAAAGAGCCGCAATAAACAACTTAAGACCGGACACCTTGGTGTGGAAATTTTTGACGTACCCTGTAGTACACATCAGTTTACAAAAGTGAGTGACGTTGTTGAGGCTCCGCTTCTATGCTGCTGCCTTGGTGTGTGATTCTTGAAAACTAATTTAATTTAATATTCAGTTTGGGGTGCCTCAGAACGAGGTTTATATCCAGGAGAAGACTGTGCCAGAGCCAGTCCTGATCAATGAAAAATTGTGGAAGAAATTGGAATTCTTAGAATGTTGTTTTTTTTAGAGTTTGTTCTGTTTCCCAAATTTGGTTGCTACAAACCGGCAAAAGCAAAGGGCAAGGTATGGAGCTTTGAATTGCAGAACGATCCAAAGAGAACAGTTCAGGATGAACCTTTCTGACAAAGCGCCTGAAACATCGACAAACTCTTAACAAGCGCACATGACTACGATTGTTCCAGATCGTGCTGGTCAAGTTTCACGTGAGACCGCGCGCTGGGGGCAATAAACAGAGAACATGATATACAAACGCAAGAAAGTGTCGTGTAAACGGTTTTATGGTGTAGGTTACCGAGAAGCTCAGCGGACATTGGTTATCGCAGGTACGCCGCTTCTTAGTAAAACCACTTGCTTTTCGGCACTGCTTTTTGCGAATGTGGACAGCTATTTGCTTTGTTTGGTTTTGAAGGCGAGAATTAAGACGTGTCATTGTATTGTCTACCGGCCGTACTGGAAGCCGATGCGCAGCTAGCCATGCCGAGGCGTTTCAAGTGTGGCAGGGAAGTCAACAGCAATATAAAAAAAATTCAAAATTCAAAGGAAAGGGCGCTTGATTAGAGATACGCTTACTCCTGGAGATATTTAATGAGCTCTATGCCAATGATTTGTGCTGAATTGTTCTAAGACCAAACAGGGGTTTTACCATGGCATGGCTTGCGATTAATTGTGGTGGTTCAGATTTCAGATATGAAAATGTTAACAAAACGGTCATTCTAACTTCCGCAATGAGCAAATCTTCTTTACCTCATGAAATTACATGCTCTGAGCAAATAAGCGCTTCCAGGTACAGTCGAAGCAGGTTCCCGCTGGGCACAAATACAGAGTAGTGTCGCTTAGCCGCACACGGCTACTTCGACATGTCGCACAATGGGTATAGAGGAGTGATGAGCGCGCCCCGAGCAAGTGCACCACAGTTCCACCAGCTGTCCGCGTCGGATGGAAAGCCACTTGGAATGATTGTCTCTTCAATAAATCCTCTGCAATAGGAGCGAAGCTTGCACCTTTGTTTCACAGCGTCGAGCAGCTCCAGCGGTTAAACATTTCTCTTAGTGGCTGTAAAGGTGTCGTCTTTCGATTATTTTTACGCGATAGCATTAAAGAGCCGGTTACGCAGAATATCTGGAGTCGGTGTTGTGAGCGAGAAACCATGGTAGTAGCTCTGGCAGGTGGTCCATAGAAAGCAACCTAGGAGGTAGGTGCGTCACCTAGGTCATGTGATTCTGCGGCGTCATCGCAACCTGCCCACCGGATAGTGAGCAAACTGCTCACCATGCCAGATGGTAGTTAAAGTATTGATTGATCGCTCGAGATGAGCAACCTGGGCCGCACAAGGCCCACCGCTCGGAGCACCTGCCGTCCCAGGGCAGCGGCGCTTTCCTTAACCATGCACCACTCCGCAAGGAAAGGTATGAGGACTCTCTGGGCTCTATGATTGCAATGTAGAGAATGACCTTCTGTATATATGAGAATTAACCCATTACGCTATCGCGTCGTACCCTTAAGGCTGAGCTCAAATGCCTCCTCTAATTTTTTTAGAATGCCAGATGGCTCTGCTGCAAGTACCTTTAGTAATTAAAGATTTGGAGCTTTAGGTCACGAGTTAAAATTCAGGCATCTAAGCAATGGAGAAGCGCAGAGAGGGATGACCTGCGACTTCCAATACAGAGAGTCAGAGGCGGCCCCGGTCACATCCAATGGGTGCACCGAAGAGTTGTGCATGAAAGGCGTCCATACATTCTACTTACGACCCCATCAGTCATGGCGTGCACGAATGCGCGCGTGACATGTTTTATGTCTTTTTGGATAGTGCTATTTGTATGTTGCACGAAAGGCTGTAGCTTATAACCTGAACACGTTGAAACAAGTCCCGTAGAGTCGATTTCAGCCAGGTATGCGAAATCAACGCAGAAAATGTCTTTTAATATGGACGCATCTTATTTTCACGCAAGTGTCACTGTGGCTCCGGACCGTATGTATATTCTAGCAATGTAATGCATACGTCCACGCTTTTAAAAGCCCTAAAATAAGCTACATTGTTTACATTCTGACTATTTCTTAGAGTAATGTGTTGAGAGAAGCACAAGTTGCCATCTAAACACCGAATGGGCCAATGTCAAGGAGCTATCAGGACCCGCAGGAAGACCCTGCACTGTCTTGTCTGCGCTTCAGTTCTTAATATTCACATATGAGCTACCAAATGTAGTTGACGTTAAAATTCGACTATTCCCTGCCGGCTGCGAGGTCTACCGAGACGTCCAGAATATTAATGACTAAATTAAGCTTAATAGTGCTCTGAACGAAGTCGTTAAATGGTGCGTCACGTGGAATATGTCTATTAACGCAGAAAAAACAGTCTCAAAGTCTGTTACGAAGGAAGAAAATAAACTGCATTTTTCATACTTCCTGCACAGGACCACACTATCTTGTGTCACTTTCCATCAATATCTAGGAGTTCTAACCTCCTGTGACCTTACCTGGACAGCGCATGTGCGAAAGGTAACTAGCACAGTCAAGCAGAAATTGTTTTTTATCAAGGGAGCTTTAAAGAAAGCGACTACTGAGACCAAACGCCTTGCCTACGTCCCACTTTTAAGACCTACCTTAAAATATGGAAATGTGATATGGTTCTCGCACAGAAAAGGCAATATCTACACACTGCATATTATCAAAAGAAAAATTATACGTTTTTTATTTAACCACTACGATAGTTTCTACTCAGCCACAGAACTTTTACAGAGCACAGCTCTTCGTACTCTAACAAGTAGAGCAAAGCTGCAGCGTTTGAAATTTATTTATTTACTTCTTTGGCAGTAAATCAAGCTAAATTTTCAGAATTTTTAGATATAAGCTACACGCGCTAAACCAGACACATACACTCAAATGTGATACATGAATTTTCTGTCAATATTAACCCGTTCTGGTATTCATATTTTCTGCAGTCAGTACGCGAATGGAACGCTTTGAAGCCACGTATTGCCGCACAGCTAACATTTGAAACATTTTTTGTGCTCGGTGAAAAGGCAGTTCTTTCTTATAAGCCTTGTTCACCCTGTTTCCTCATGAGTATCTGTTTTCTGTTATTTTCTTCATTTTTAGGCCACTCTTGTATTGACGCCTTCGTGATTGGCAGAATTCCAAATAAATAAATAAAATTATCATGAAGGTTACAGTTTTTTTAGTTATCAAGGCGCATTCCTTGGAAATATAAAAATTTTCAGTATTCGTCCGGCATCGTTATATTTCATGAACAACTGTTTTCAGGTGCTTTAGAATAGGACTCATCATGGTCTGGCGATATGCGACACCGGCGGCAGAGACTGTTGACAGACGAGCCTGAAAAGTTACAATGGTCCGCGGAAGCATATAATAGGTGATTGACAGTTTGATCTAAGGTATGTGGATGGTTCGTAGGAAATCTGGCATTGATTTTGCTTATCATTTGCCTCCTGCATTTCGATGCATGTCGTTTTCCGGCACAACCTTTTATTCGGATAAGGATCTTTCATTACCTTCACATAAAGGCTATACTAGCGCTCTTCATTAAGTTTCACTTGGTTCTTGGTATCAATTACTAATCGAATGCTCAGGCGAGATACTGCTATGTTCTTTCAGAGGGTGTGTTGTAGACAGCAAAACTGTAACTTGACGCTGTCATTCCTAATTTTTCTTCACAGCGGAACTGCGGTGGAAGGAACGAGTCGAGGATAAATAATGAGCTATTTTTGATTACCGTCATTAATTTGAGATCTTTACTGTGCCCTGAGGCAAACATGTATATCGTTGTCTTAACCAAGGCGTTCCTTTAATGCTATTCTGATTTAGACGTCCAAATAGTGTTGAACATCCCTGCACTCTCGCACTCTCGCATCTCTAGAAAGGATGTGTTTATTATGTACGTGTGTTACATCGGCAAGTGTGGTTCAAAAAAAAAGCTTGGAAAACATTCTTAGCACACTTAAGGCAGCTAAGAAGCTCGCTGACCGGTTATGATGGGTGTCAGTTTCACATGTCCCTTTTTTGCAAGTCGCCGTGGTGGCTCAGTGTTGATGACGCTCGGCTCCTGATCCAAAAAAAAGTGAGTTTCGTCCCAGCTGTCGCAGTTTATTTTAAATTGAGGCGAAATTCTAGAGTTCCGTGTACTGTGCGATGTCAGTGCACGTTAAAGAAACCCAGGTAGTAAGAATTTTGGAGCCCTTCACTACGGCGTCCCTCATAGCCTGAGTCGCTTTGGGACGTTAAACCCTGAGAATCCGAACCTTTTTCGAAAATTTGCTGATCAATAACAGGCCATTCACGATTACTATATCTGCAGTAATTGAGTGCTGTACATCTCTATATCACACGCTGTTTGGTTTCAAGGCTGATGCTGCTACACGTCGTACTGTCCGAGCTAAGCACAAACTTCCTTAATTAATAGGCGCTAGTGATTTACATCATCGAAGTTTAGTCTCATCATGCTATCTCCTACAAGAAAACATTGCGAAAGAAAATGTTTCTGCTATACGCGTGATTGAGGTGATAGTAGAGCCTATTATCTCAATAGCGTTTCTCTTTCAATGCGGGAGGAGCTTGGAATTAGTGATCTTGGTTTTCCTTTCACCGCAGGACATTATAGAGGAAAACATTGTCTAGGAATAAAGCAAGCCATTGAAACTGACTTCTTCATTGTCTTTTCCCCATTTCCCTACGTTGTCTCTGCTGCGGTGGTGAAGAACCTCAGCAGAGATTTCCTTCAGACTGTCACGCGGAAGGTCACTTTGCGAAAATATTTTTATCACCCTGAGAACATCAATTAACCTCCTTCATACGTGTACTATGCGCTATGTGAATCTGATAAAGCTCAGTGAAAGTTTAATTTATTGAACTGAGTAAAGAAATCATAACGTTCTCGGTAAGTCCCTGTTGGGAACTAAGTCGTTTTTAAAAACGGGAGAGCATCATTGACTTACCTCTCACCTAAATCAGGGCTTTCGACAGCAGTTAAGCGTGGGCGAGATATGAAACTTGCTGTTTTCACAGAATACGTGTTGGCTCGCAGCTTCCAGATACTGATGGAAGAAGGGTTTTTGGTCAGCATGACAATTGGTATCGTCTGCATGAGCAGGCCACCGAGAATCAGGAGTGCCCCACTGAGAGCGTACGTGTCCACAAGCCGAGTAACCACGAACGGAGAAATGACTCCAGCCAATCCCCAAGTGACGAACTTCAGTGATGTCGCCACTCCCTGGTATTTGTCAAAATAAGGCAGTGTGTATACCGTGGCCGATATCGTAAAGAGCCCGTATCCGAAACCTGGAAATAAAGAATGAATTCAACACCGCAATCAGATCCCTACGATGGTTTTCAGACGCTGAAAACTAACCTTAAAGAAAGAAATAGTTTCAGACGCAGAGTCTTAGCAACGACAACTCAGAAGCTTGCCCATCACGGTGGCTCTTTGAAGGAGACACGAGCTTGGGTGAGTTAGGACACGCCATTCCATTTTGGTAGGCACAGAACTCTGTACATGAGATCTTCGACTGACAGCACTTTCATATCTAAACTGGATTAAATGAGTCAAAGTGACATAAATGGTAGCGATGTGCATTTGGAAAGGCAGCCGCCACACAGAGGCAGTTTTTCTGTGGTTCTCTTGATTTAGATCCCTTAGTGTTTGCAAGGTGACAAGAGCGCAGGCAACAACAGAAACCCCGTGGGCTGCAGGAACTATCACTGTTGTTGAACACATTTTAAGATAGGAGTCTCGCTGCGCATTGCTTGCACTGCCCAGCCATTCAATTCCGCTGTAACTGGGAAAGAAAGCAGTAGAATGCAACGCAGAGATGCAGCGCTGGTTTTAAAAAGGAGACTGTGGCCATCTGTCACCGTTGGTAATGCCAGTATTACACGAACGCAAGGAGCCTATCAGCAGTTTCGGTCTGTCCGGGTGAGACACAGCTGATGAAGTTTAAGACACCAAGAATTATTCAAAAACTAAATAAAGTTTCATTAGAAATAAATGTACGCATGTTTATGGTTCTACAGAAAACTCAGAGGCTATTGGCGGCTGAATGAAGCAGCAATGTTTTTCGGTCACACACGAAGGACCTCTGGCCGACAAAATATCCCAGAATTATCCCGGAAAAAGCATGTCGGCCTTGTCTGATATAAGTTGTGTTGTCAATATACTTTTACTGACGATTCGGAGGCGTAAGCATTTTCATAGAATGTTAGTGGGTACTTTTTAAAGTATATATATATATATAATATATATATATATATATATATATATATATATATATAATATATATATATATATAAATTACCAAAAATTGAAGAAACATAACAAGATTTAATTCACGACGTTTCGGCAGGTGGACCAGCCTTTTTCGAGTCCTCCAGCCGAAACGTCGTGAATTAAATCCTGTTATGTTTCTTCAATTTTTGGTGATTTTATATTATATTGACCAAATCAGCTGCCCTAAATCATTTTCAGTATATATATATATATATATATATATATATATATATATATATATATATATATATATATATATATATATATATATATATAAGAATAGGTATTTGATTGGGCCAGATTTTTAAGGGTAACTTATTGTACAAGGGAATAACTTAAATTTCCTTTCTGTATATTTCAACACAGCCACTAATAAAGTAAAATGAAGCAGAGAAGTAAAACGCTTACAAGTTACATTAGGGTGGTTGTTTGTAAAAGTTCTTGTATACCTTAATACTCACCATTCAGAAAACCAAACGTTATGGCCATTAACACCATGTTTGTGGCGAAGGCAGAGGTAACTAGCCCCATTGTAGCGAAGACTGTGCTCAGGAGGACAATTTGATAGCTGTTCAGGAAGCGCTGAAGTACAAAGGCGAGAATTCCTGAAATATATTGTAATAATTATAATCAGCTCAACTGCCAATACAACATATCTTTACTGGGATACACATTGCTTCGCAAGCATCACAATATTTCCTCATGATCATCATCATGATCATTTATGATACCATGAGATAACACTTCGTATCAAAATATCTATTAATGTTCATTATTATCATTTATATCTAGAAAACACCGAAACGGCATTCAAGGAATGATGCTGCGGGTAATAAGCACAGGACATCCGCAACAATAATACACAGAAAGTTGTTAAAACTGCACTAAAACAGACAAAAAGCGAAAACGACCGTCAGAAACGCTACAGAAGATCAGTGACAGTGCACAATATAACGGTGACAATGCAGCCGATAGAGCAATAAAACAACCATTCGGAATGCGTGGAGAGGTTGGGGACCTGAGAACTGTTTATTTTTTCAGACTGTACAGGGCGAGAGCTTACACCCAGAACTTCGGGAGATTGTTCTGAACACGAATAGCTTTAAGTGGTGGTGAGGGAGCAGGAGAGCTCTCCCGAATAGTTTGAAACAAATTTTTAATCATTGATTGGTTAAACGTGAAATGTTACCCGAGGAAAAAACGAAAACGCACTTTTCATGAGGCACCTAAATGTATTTTGTCAAATATTTTCAGTTACTTTATTCGCTGGACACTTGAGTGGCTTAAAATTGAAAGCCAGGCGGCCTTGCGCGCTAAGAACAGGTCATGCTTTGAAGGTGACGCCTCCGTGTCGCCCTCACCTCAGCGGTAACCTGGTGGTGGCCGGCACAGTACCATGCCTCTTTCGGTGACTCCTGCCTCTTCTGTTCGGCTCCTGTCTCTGAGGCGGACACTAATCACTTGCTTTGGACCAGCCCATCTTTGCGTGCTATACGGCAGAAACATAAGCTCCGGTGCAGGTCACGCCCAGGCTGTCAACCGGATGCAGAAGAATGGATTTTGGGCCGCACCATCGAAGGTTACTGGACTTTCTTCAAGAGTCTATTGTGTATCTATATTTTTTTTTTGGTTTGGTTCATGGGGTTTAACGTCCCTAAAGCGACTCAGGCTGTGAGGGACGCCGTAGTGAAGGTCTCGGGAAATTTCAACCCCCTGGGGTTCTTCAACGTTCACTGACATCGCACAGTACACGGGCCTCTAGAATTTCGCCTCCATCAAAATTCGACCACCTTGGCCGCGATCGAACCCGCGTCTTTCAGATCAGTAACCGATAGCCACAAACACTTAGCCAATGTCGCGGCCAATATTTGTAAATAACACTTGATACCCGCAGGCATACTGTTCCAATAAAAAAAAAACAACGCTGATCTCCACGAATCGATAGGTAATACTAAGTCAGCTTATTAACTTTATGACGGGGACGCTATGAATTTAGATAAATGATCATTTTCTGCTAATGCGACTGCGAATAAACTAGGGCAATGATCTCAGTAGCCGAAAGGGGCGAAAGCTACGCACGACCCGTGGTCTGAGATGGCCATCAGGGCTTAATTTGCTAAATATGCCTAAGCAGTGCAACACCGCTTAGCCTTTCAGGCCCCGAGCCCTCTTTCTAGATCAGACTGATTGTAGCAGCGCGCTGTGACGCGTCGTTATGGTCCGTGTTTTTGAAACACTTTTACAAGAAAACTAAGTCAAGTTTTATTCGAGGCTGATTGCGGTTGTTTGAAAACTGTGCGAAAAATTAAAAATCATTTGATTCCACAAGCATAACTTTAAAATGAACTCTTTGATTCCTTCAGCGAATCTAAGAAGAGGTCATGATTCTCTGTGGAAAATTTTCAGATATTCGCATATCCCTGGATGCACCAGATTGTGGTTCGATTGTTTTAGAGTGGATGGTCTTGCACAAATATTACACCTCTAGATTAAGCATGTAAAGACCAAATCCGGGCTAACTTGTAAAGGACGTAGGGCAACGTCGCACGTGCAGTTCGTTTTCAAATGCTGGCACAGCTGTCTTTTTTTCGTGAATAAAACAAGTGGTGCAAATTACCCTTAGTTTACTCATATATTCTAAGCACACTTACCAAAATGTTTCGAAATATTTTTTCTTTCAGCGCAAATAAATTATATATCCTAATAAGCTGTTCTGTGATGAGAAACTTTGCAATTTCGCAGGTTGAAATTTCTGTACCTAATATATAATAATCTCATTAAAATAAACGCTCATGATTATATTACTCCTGTTTCGCGAGCAGGTACGCGTTATAACCATGGCAAAATGCAACAAGAATTTCGCGCATATTCTAATACAGTTAAACACTCATTTTTTGTAAAATCGATTACAGACTGGAATGAACTCCCGAAATGTCTAGTGAATAGCCCGAATGTAGAAATGTTTGTTGACAATTTGAGAGCCTTTTGTATGTGAAATCCTTGTTTTTTTCTTTTTTTCGTATCATCTGTTCGCTTTTGAATGGCGCTAGTCTATATATATATATATCTTGTTTATTTTTTACTTGTACCTTTGTTCACCCCTGCTTGGAGTCAAGCGACTCCGCAGTAAAAATAAATAAATAAATTTGCGTCCAAGTTAACCTTATGATTTTGCTGCTGGGGCGAAAATGGCAGTACCATAAACGCAAACGAGAAACGTGTGAATTTTTATTGCATGACATGATTAAGGCTACCATTTTACCGCGTTAATAATATGAGAAATAAATGATAATCAGCTGCATGTTCGAATGCCCTAGGACAGGGCAATATTTTCAATCGATAAAATATGCACAGGTGTAAATTATCACTTCTCAATATTGTGTAGTGTAGGTTTATGCCTCTTTAAGCTTTCGCATGCCCGCCGCCTCACCTGACAAATGGGCAACCATAGAAGCAACGCTTTGAGGCCAAGAGGCTTCTTCCCTGCTAACACCAAATTTGTCCATGAAGAGCACATAGAACAGGCCGAAAGATGATGAAGGCAAGAAAAGCAGGAAAGCGGCAGCTGCCATCGCCACTGGCACGCTCCAGCACTGGTCGAGGACTGGCGAGCACTTCTGCATAGGGACGCTTGCTGATATCCCAGCGTCAGAACAAGAAGGCGCACTGCTCTCCATGATATGTACCTATGGGTAGAAGACAGCATCAATAAGCAAAAAAATGCATGAAATTTTTACGATATCTAACATAGGAAGCATGTACCAGTTCTTTTTATTCTGCGCTAATTTTCATAGGCATCGTATGCGACAGTTAAGCAAAAGGCTGAGAAATGGATTTCAAGCCTTTAATTTAAATAAACCGCACATCGAATGCACGCCAAACCGTAAGACGTTTACTTGAGGAGTTTCTTCATCAAAATATGTTGTAGGACAGCGGTGCATTTGCTTATAGCAATGAACGCTCAGTCAACAATATGAAGTCCCAAGCTCGAGAATTATTGTATGAGGCTGAGCGACTTCCCTTGAGAGCGAGGACAACTGAAAGGGTCGGGCTGAGTGCAATGACGACTGGTGGCTGCTAAGAGTTCCGGTACTGGCACAGCATTACTTGTTTAGATACTGGCGACGTTCTCTGCATAGAAGCAGCTAAGGAAGAAGTGTCATGACTTTGTTACGAATGGGTTTGTTTGCTCGTATCTTCCAGAAGATAGCAATGTCATGTTCTGATGACAAGAGAGTATGGTTTCTCCGCAAATAGCACAATTTCAACGAAACTGCTGCAGAGGCCGCGTCGATCGCAAGAGTTAAATCGCCCTAATTCGAGTGCGAACTGGCTTACTCCACTACCCCAGCTTCTCCACACACATCATGAAGTTGTGCTTAATGACGTGAGGGCTATTCGGCTTTCAGAACCCCGGGCTCGGTGAGACGTCAAATGGGTTCACCCTCGGTCTCTCAAAGAGAATCGACATCATACTGGGAAAGGAGTCTCATGATTTACTACGTACGTACGGAATGAATATATGCAGTTTGCCTATCACTTTACTCCTGCTTTTTGCCACACCTTCTTGGTTCTATCAAGGCATCACATCGCGTGGTATAATGTCATCCGTCGCTGTTTCCATGATGGGTCGTCCGAAATGTTTGGTGCATAGAAAGCGCCGCATTTCAAACGCGGTCATGTACGCAACCTCCCAAGCGCCTTTCTCACATATTAACACTTCATTCACAGTGACCTCCTTTTAATATTACGCGTGCCGCGGCTGTACTTCATAATTCTGTACCGAGAAAAGGTGGAGGCCTAAAAGTAATTCCTTCCTGGAAATTGTGGAACAAAAGATATCTGGTAAAACTTTTCCAGTGTTCGGGACAACCGCAAGCAGTAAAAAACGACAAACAGGAAACGGCATCACATCCGATTTCCCGCCTGCCTGAGTGGTGACGATTGCAATACAATAGAACCAATGACCCCTTCTGGGCATAACGGAACAACTTCGTTGGCGATGTCGAGAAGAGCGCATGAATTTTCAGTCTTAAATACTTAGGGGAAAGAAACCATGGATATGTAGGCGACCGGTACTGCCGCGCAGAAAGTCCCATATGGAGCTTTTTTTTGTAAATAAAGACACTCAGAACAAACCGGAAACATTAATTTTCTCGCTTGTCGGAGTAACATCTCGCGCATGTATGCGGGTCTCAGAGAGAAGGCCAGACCCAGCCCAAAGGATTTGGAAGTGAAAAATATTGACTAGCGCAAACACAGACAGGGACCAAAGTAAGAGTAAGAGACAGGACACACGCTAAAGACAGGACACTATCGTGTGTCCTGTCTCTTACTCTTGCTTTGATCCCTGTCTGTGTTTGCGCTAGTCAATATGTTTCACTGCTACAACCAACTAGCCCAAATTAAAGCCTTAGGATTTGGAAGCCTGCCGCCAAGTCAGGGAGGCCGGGAGGTGGCTTCGCCTGGCCCTTGGATGCAGGGATATAGGGGCTCTCGTCACCGGGGTATCTGTTGCTAAAGCCGGCGTGTCGCTTCGGCGGACGCAGTTTTTGTGACGCACGTTACTTCTTTCAATCTTTCTCGTCAGCACATGGCAGCGATTGTGGAGCGAGCCAGTGCAGAGGCCCGGGCATTTTCCTTTTCATTCTTGCCTCAGTCCCCACAACACCCGCCGCGCCTTGAGCAGTCCTTGCAATTAATGGTGTTGCCAACTTTGGGCCACTGTCTTCGCAGCCTGGCGGGGCGGGGAATAGAAACTCACTATTTTGGGTTCACACGGGGCAAGTGAGCGCATTACTCGTAACGCGTTACGGTTGCTGATGTACCCCGTATATGGCTTAAACAAATAAACTGGTGCTTCACTGTAAAAGAAAATACATATATTCCTCTCTATATCGTCGTTGCGAAGGGATCGCTTTTCGATCCTGTGTTGACATGCTTCTTTTGGAAAATTCAGAGGAATAGAAACACATCAACGATCCTTCAAAAAGCGGATAACCTGTATGCCTTGTTTATTGACATTTTCGCTTCGTTAAGGAAGATGTACCTCAAAATCAATCGCCTGCGCTATTTATAAAAATTCTATCAATGATCCGCTTTGCTTTCAGCTAAGCGGCATTCCCGCGTAAAATGGGACACTACCTTGAAATAAAAAAACTATAAACATGCATTACGACAAAAATTTTAGTGCGCGATGATTTCTTCTTTACCCCTTTCTTTTCTTAACAGCAAGCCAAGAAAGAGTTGAACAGCAAACTGACAAAAGGGAGTAGCCGTTTTTGATTTCTCCTGTGGGCCATATTTTTCAGTTTTCAAATATCAGTTCCTGAGTCGCAAGCTGTTGAATTCGGGGAAGCAGGCTGCATGCTTGCTTTTATGTCATTTACCATACAATTTGTTTCATCATTCAAGGCTCATCGCACAATGCACGAGGTGAGGGCAATGCAATCTGGCGGCCAAGGTTCAATTTTTATAACTAAAGATAAATGCATCGAGAATTTGTACTGACTTACAGATTACCGAGTAATGCGCTGCGATCAACGACGTCCTGGTGGAGGAAAAGAGACAGAGCCGTTTATAAAGTCCTGCCTTCCTAAATAAACAAGAAATAAGCCATGAACAAAAACCGCCCAGGATGTGAACTGCACGGCAAAGTTGTGGCCCGGATGTGGAGAGGGCGGATGTAACGTTTCGAGCCACAGCTGTATCCAAGACATGTCACTAACAGTGCTGTACTGGCAGGAAGCAGGATGCATGAAGTGATGCTTGCTTTCAACCCCGGCACGCTAAAGGTAACCACGGCCATAAATTCTTTTGGGACCACATCCGCCCGATCTGCTGGAAAAGATGCCTCCAGGCTCTTTGAACTCCAACAAGGCGAGTGCATGGTTTTTCTTAAAGCAGATGAGCAGTCAGGGTGAGATATCTGCATACTGCAGCCGGTGGTAGTCGCAAGTGTTAAATTGCAGCAGTGATGAGGTCACTTCGCAATTCTTATCAGTTTACAGGGCTGTGACGTGATCCCACCATTACGTCGTGCCTCTGAGAAAGGCGCCAAAAGAGGTAATGGTCGATCCGGGATTCAAACCCCTGCCCTTGGGTGGGAGAATCGCGCGCTAACCCTCGACCACTTAGGAGCGTTCTTTCCACTTGGTTAAATGCAGGCTTGTTTGTCTTGCGGTAAACAATAATGGGAAATGAAACAAATATAAAAGCGAGAATAAATAAGTTACGAAATTAAAATAAAGAACACTGTATGTGGCTACGAAGTGATACGCAAAGAGGACCCCAGGCCACTGAGTGGATTCATTAACGTTATTGTGCTACACTCTCAGGGCCGAACTTACGCTACCGCGGAATTTTTTTCTCTCGTAATTTTTATTTTGGAGGCGCTCGCATTTTTGCCGTCCCGTTGTTGGATTCCTCCTATCCCCCCTTAACACGCGGCTTCAAACATATCATGAGAACACACTCTCTTACGAGAATGAAAGAT
>JARKHS020020215.1:0-17434 GCA_030143305.2 Amblyomma americanum
TGCCACAGAGTCCACTGAGTTAATCAGCCGATGGGGTGCTGGTATTATGCTCATGTAGGCACGTTCTTGTTGAGGCCATAGCAGTAGCTCGTCTATACCGGTTCTCTCGGCTTCCTTTATCTTAGTGCCGGGGCAAATAATCCTACAAAAAGCTGCCCCTTTGCCGCCACCGCCGATAAACCGCCTTCCTATGAAGCATGTGCGTCCGTGCTGGTGATGAGCCCAGTCGGCCACAGAACCTGTGCGACAAAAATGAAGAATTGCAACATGTGTCTCTGGTCGATGTCACCAAATCCACTGAATTATCCAGCGGATGGGATGCTGGATATAAGCTCGTATAAGCATGATTTGGTTCAGCTCACAGCACTGGATCGTCTGTAGCGGTTCTCTGGGCTTGCTTCACTTTGGTGCAGGGGCATGTATTCCCTGGAAAAAGCAGCCGCTTTGCAGCCACCGCAAATAAACCACCTTCCTATGAAGCATGTGTTTCCGTGCTGGTGATGAGCCCAGTCGGCCAGAGAACCTCTGCTACAAAAACGAAGATTTGCAACTTGTGTCTCTGGTCGGTGCCACCAAGTCCACTGAATTATCCAGCGTATGTACTGCTGGTTATATGCTCGTGTAGGCATGATTTTGTTGAGGTCACAGCAGTAGCTCGTCTATAACGGTTCTCTGGGCTTGCTTCATCTTAGTGCAGGGGCATGTATTACCTGGAAAAAGCAGCCGCTTTGCCGACACCGCCGATAAACCGCCTTCCTATGAAGCATGTGTTTCCGTGCTGGTGATGAGCTCAGTCGGCGACAGAACCTCTGCTACAAAAACGAAGATTTGAAACATGGGTATCTGGTCGCTGCCACCAAGTCCACTGAATTATCCAGCGCGTGGACTGCTTGCTATATGCTCGTGTAAGCATGATATGGTTGAACTCACACCAGTAGCTCATCTATAACGGTACTCTGGGCTTGCTTCACCTTAGTTTCAGAGGCATGTATTGCGTGGAAAAAGCAGCCGCTTTGCCGCCACCGCCAATAAACCGTCTTCCTATGAAGCATGTGTTTCCGTGCTGGTGATGAGCCCAGTCGACGACAGAACCTCTGCATAAAAAACGAAGAATTGCAACATGTGTCTCTGGTCGTTGCCACCAAGTCCACTGAATTATCCAGCGTATGGACTGCTGGCTATATGCTCGTGTAGGCATGATTTGGCTGAGGTCACAGCAGTAGCTCGTCTATAACGCCTCTCTGGGCTTGCTTCATTTTAGTGCTGGGGCGTTTATTACCTGGAAAATTCAGCCACTTTGCCGACACCGCCGATAAACCGCCTTCCTATGAAGCATGTGTTTCCGTGCTGGTGATGAGCCCAGTCGGCGACAGAACCTCTGCTACAAAAACGAAGAATTGAAACATGTGTCTCTGGTCGCTGCCACCAAGTCCACTGAATTATCCAGCGCGTGCACTGCTGGCTATATACTCGTGTAGGCATGATTTGGTTGAACTCGCAGCAGTTGCTCGGCTATAACGGTTCTCTGTGCTTGCTTCACATTAGTGCAGAGGCATGTATTCCGTGGAAAACGAAGCCGCTTTGCTGTCACCGCCAATAAACCGCCTTCCAATGAAGCATGTGCTTCCGTGCTGGTGATGAGCCCAGTCGGCGACAGAACCTCTGCTACAAAAACGAAGAATTGCAACCTGTTTCTCTGGTCACTGCTACCAAGTCCACTGAATTATCCAGCGGATGGGGTGCTGGATATATGCTCGTATAAGCATGATTTGGTTCAGCTCACAGCACTGGATCGTCTATAGCGGTTCTCTGGGCTTGCTTCACTTTGGTGCAGGGGCATGTATTCCCTGGAAAAAGCAGCCGCTTTGCCGCCACTGCAAATAAACCACCTTCCTACGAAGCATGTGTTTCCGTGCTGGTGATGAGCCCAATAGGCCACAGAACCTCTGCTACAAAAATATAATAATAATAATTGGTATTGGAGGGAAAGGAAATGGCGCAGTATCTTTCTCATATACCGTTGGACACCTGAACCGCGCCGTAAGGGAAGGGTAAAGGAGGGAGTGAAAGAAGAAAGGAAGAGAGAGGTGCCGTAGTGGAGGGCTCCGGAATAATTTCGACCACCTGGGGATCTTTAACGTGCACTGACATCGCACAGCACACGGGCGCCTTAGCGTTTTTCCTCCAAAAAAACGCAGCAGCCGCGGTCGGGTTCGAACCCGGGAACTCCGGATCAGTAGTCGAGCGCCCAAAACGAAGATTTGCAACTTGTGTCTATAGTCGGTGCCACCATGTCCACTGAATTATCCAGCGTATGGACTGCCTGTTATATGCTCGTGTAGGCATGATTTGGTTGAGGTCACAGCTCTCTGGGCTTGCTTCGCCTTAGTGCTGGGGCATGTGTCACCTGAAAAAATAAGCCGCTTTGCAGCCAATGCCAATAAATCGCCTTCCTGTGGATAATGTGCGTCCGTGCTGCTGATGAGATAAGTCGGCCGCAAAACCTTTGCGACAAAAATGAAGAATTGCAACATGTGTCTCTGGTCTGTGCCACAGAGTCCACTGAGTTATTCAGCGGATGGGATGCTGGTTGTAAGCTCGTGTAGGAATAATTTTGTTTAGGTCACAGCAGTAGCTCTTTAATAAAGGTTCTCTGGGCTTGCTTCATTTTAGTGCAGGGTCATGTATTACCTGGAAAAAGCAGCCACTTTGCAGCCACCGCGCAAGAATCGCCTTCCTAAGAAGCATGTTACCGTGCTGCTGATGAGATAAGTCGGCCGCAAAACCTTTGCGACAAAAATGAAGACTTGCAACATGTGTCTCTGATCGGTGCCACCAAGTCTACTGAATTATCCAGCGGATGGGGTGCTGGTATTATGATCGTCTAGGCATAACTTGGTTGAGGTCACAGCAGTAGCTCGTCTACAACGGGTCTCTGGGCTTGCTTCACCTTACTGCAGAGCATGTATTCCCTGGAAAAAGGAGCTGGTTGCCGCCACCGCCGGTAAACCGCCTTCCTATGGGCCTTCGTGCTGGTGATGAGCCCAGTCGGCCACAGAAACTCTGCTAGAAAAACAAAGAATTGCAACATGTGTCTCTGGTCGGTGCCACCAAGTCCTCTGAATTATCAAGCCGATGGGTTGCTGGTATTATGCTCGTGTAGGCGCGATTTGGTTGAGGTCACAGCAGTAGCCGTCTATAACCGTTCTCTGGGCTTGCTTCATCTTATTGCCGGGTCATGTATTGCTGCAAAAATCAGCCGCTTTTCCGCCACCGCCGATAAACGACCTTCCTATGAAGCATGTGTGTCCGTGCTGCTGATGAGCTAAGTCGGTCACAAAACCTTTGCGACAAAAATGAAGAATTGCAACATGTGTCTCTGGTCGGTGCCAGAGTCCACTGAGTTATTCAGGTGATGGGATGCTGTTGTAAGCTCATGTAGGAATGATTTTGTTTAAGTCGCAGCAGTAGCTCGTCTATAACGGTACTCTGGACTTGCTTCATCTTAGTGCAGGGGCATGTATTCCCTGGAAAAAGCAGCAACTTTGCCGCCACCGCCCATGAACCGCCTTCTAATGAGGCATGTGTTTTCGTGCTGGTGATGAGCCCAGTCGGCCACAGAACCTCTGCTTAAAAAACGAAGAATTGCAACTTGTGTCTCTGGTCGGTGCCACCAAGTCCACTGAATTATCCAGCGTATGGATGCTGGCTATATGCTCGTGTAGACATGATTTGGTTGAGGTCACAACAGTAGCTCGTCTATAACGCTTCTCTGGGCTTGCTTCACCTTAGTGCCGGGCATGTATGCCCTGGAAAATGCAGCGCTATGCTGCCACCGCCAATAAACCGCCTTCCTATGAAGCATGTCCGTCCGTGCTGGTGATGAGCCTAGTCTGCCAAAGAACCTGTGCGACAAAAATGAAGAATTGCAGCATGTGCCTCTGGTCGGTGCCACAGAGTCCACTGAGTTATTCAGCGGATGGGATGCTGATTGTAAGCTGGTGTAGGAATGATTTCATTTAGGTCACAGCAGTAGCTCGTGTATAACGGTTCTCTGGGCTTGCTTCATCTTAGTGCAGGGGATGTATTACCTGCAAAAAGCAGCCACTTTGCCGCCACCGCCGATAAACGGCTTTCCTATCAAGCTTGTGCCTCTGTGCTGGTGATAAGACAAGTGGGCCACAGAACTTGTGCGACAAAAAAAGAGAATTTCAACATGTTTTTCTGGTCGGTGCCACCAAGTTCACTATATTAACCAGCGAATGGGGTGCCGTTTATATGCACGTATAGGCATTATTTGGTTGAGGTCACAGCAGTAGCTCGTCTATAACGGGTCTCTGGGCTTGCTTTATCTTAGTGCCGGTGCATGTAATCCTGCAAAAAGTAGCCGCTTTGCCGCCATCGCCGTTAAGCCGCCTTCCTATGAAGCATGTGCATCCGTGCTGGTGATGAGCCCAGTCGGCCACAGAACCTCTGCTACAAAAACTAAGAATTGAAACATGTGTCTCTGGTCGGTGCCACCAAGTCCACTGAATTATCCAACGGATGGGGTACTGGATATATGCTCGTATAAGCATGATTTGGTTGAGCTCACAGCAATGGCTCGTCTATAGCGGTTCTCTGGGCTTGCTTCACTTTGGTGCAGGGGCATGTATTCCCTGGAAAATCCGACGCTTTGCCGCCACCGCAAATAAACCGCCTTCCTAAGAAGCATGTGTTTCCGTGCTGGTAATGGGCCAAGTCGGCCACAGAACCTCTGCTTAAAAAACGAAGAATTGCAACTTGTGTCTCTGGTCGGTGCCACCAAGTCCACTGAATTATCCAGCGTATGGATGCTGGCTATATGCTCGTGTAGGCACGATTTCGTTGAGGTCACAGCAGTAGCTCGTCTATAACAGTTCTCTGGGCTTGCTTTATCATAGTGCCGGGGCATGTAATCCTGCAAAAAGCAGCCGCTTTGCCGCCACCGCCGATAAACCGCCTTTCTATGAAGCTTGTGCGTCCCTGCTAGTGATGAGCCCAGTCGGCCACAGAACCTCTGAGACAAAAATGAAGAATTGCAACATGTGTCTCTGGTTGATGCCACCAAGTCCACTGAATTATCCAGCGGATGAGGTGCTGGTATTATGTTCGTGTAGGCATAATTTGGTTGAGGTCACAGCAGTAGCTCGTCTATAATGGTTTTCTGGGCTTGCTTCACCTTAGTGTAGGTTCATTTATACCCTAGAAAAAGCAGCCGCTTTCCCGCCACCGCCGATAAACGGCTTTCCTATCAAGCTTGTGCCTCTGTGCTGGTGATAAGACAAGTGGGCCACAGAACTTGTGCGACAAAAAAAGAGAATTTCAACATGTTTTTCTGGTCGGTGCCACCATGTTCACTATATTAACCAGCGAATGGGGTGCCGTTTATATGCACGTATAGGCATTATTTGGTTGAGGTCACAGCAGTAGCTCGTCTATAACGGGTCTCTGGGCTTGCTTCACCTTTGTATAGGGGCATGTATTCCCTGGAAAAAACAGCCGCTTTGCTGACACCGCCGATAAACCACCTTCCTATGAAGCATGTGTTTTTGTGCTGGTGATGAGCCCAGTCGGCGACAGAACCACTGCTACAAAAACGAAGAATTGAAACTTGTGTCTCTGGTCGCTTCCACCTAGTCCACTGAATTATCCAGCGCGTGTACTGCTGGCTATTTGCTCGTGTAGGCGTGATTTGGTTGAACTCACAGCAGCAGCTTATTTATAACGGTTCTCTGGGCTTTCTTCACCTTAGTGCATAGGCATGTATTCCGTGGAAAAAGCAGCGGCTTTGCCGCCACCGCCAATAAACCGCGATCCTATGAAGCATGTGTTCCCGTGCTGGTGATGAGCCCAGTCGGCGACAGAACCTCTGCTACAAAAACGAAGAATTGCAACATGTGTCTCTGGTCGCTGCCACCAAGTCCACTGAATTATCCAGCGTATGGACTGCTGGCTGTATGCTCGTGTAGGCATGATTTGGTTGAGGTCACAGCAGTAGGTCGTCTATAACGGTTCTCTGGACTTGCTTCACCTTATTGCAGGGGCATGTATTCTCTGGAAAAAGCAGCCGCTTTGCCACCACCGCCAATAAACCACCTTCCTATGAAGCATGTGTTTCCGTGCTGTTGATGAGCCCAGTCGGCCGCAGACCGTTTAAAAAACGAAGAATTGCAACTTGTGTCTCTGGTGGGTGCCACCAAGTCCACTGAATTATCCAGCGTATGGACTGCTTTTTATATGCTCGTGTAGACATGCTTTGGTTGAGGTCACAGCAGTAGCTCGTCTATAACGCTCCTCAGGGCTTACTTCACCTTAGTACTGGGCATGTATGACCTGGAAAAAGCAGCCGCTTTGCCGCCACCGCCAATAAACCGCCTTCCTATGAAGCATGTTAGTCCGTGCTGGTGATGAGCCCAGTCTGCCACAGAACCTGTGCGACAAAAAAGAAGAATTGCAATATGTGTCTCTGGTCGGTGCCACCAAGTCCACTGAATTATCCAGCGGATGAGGTGCTGGTATTATGTTCGTGTAGGCATGATTTGGTTGAACTCACAGCACTAGCTTGTTTATAACGGTTCTCTTGGCTTTCTTCACCTTAGTGCATAGGCATGTATTCCGTGGAAAAAGCAGCCGCTTGGCCGCCACCGCCAATAAACCGCCTTCCTATGAAGCATGTGTTTCCGTGCTGGTAATGAGCCCAGTCGGCGACAGAACCTCTGCTACAAAAACGAAGAATTGCAACATGTGTCTCTGGTCGCTGCCACCAAGTCCACTGAACTATCCAGCGTATGGTCTGCTTTTTATATGCTCATGTAGACATGCTTTGGTTGAGGTCACAGCAGTAGCTCGTCTATAACGCTCCTCTGGGCTTGCTTCACCTTAGTGCTGGGCATGTATAACCTATAAAAAGCAGCCGCTTTGCCGCCACCGCCAACAAACCGCCTTCCTATGAAGCTTGTCTGTGCGTGCTGGTGATGAGCCCAGTCGGCCACAGAACCTGTGCGACAAAAATGAAGAATTGCAACATGTGTCTCTGGTCGATGCCACCAAGTCACTTATTATCCAGCGGATGAGGTGCTGGTATTATGTTCGTGTAGGCATATTTTGGTTGTGGTCACAGCAGTAGCTCGTGTATAATGGTTCTCTGCGCTTGCTTCACCTTAGTGTAGGGGCATTTATACTCTAGAAAAAGCAGCGGCTTTGCCGCCACCGTCGATAAACGGCCTTCCTATGAAGCTTGTGCCTGTGTGCTGGTGATGAGACAAGTGGGGCACAGAACATGTGCGACAAAAATTGAGAATTTCAACATGTTTCTCTGGTCGGTGCCACCAAGTCCACAATTTTATCCAGCGAATGGTGTGCTGGTTATATGCTCGTATAGGCATGATTTGGTTGAGGTCACAGCAGTAGCTCGTCTATAACGGGTCCCTGAGCTTGCTTCACCTCAGTGCAGGGGCATGTATTCCCTGGAAAAAGCAGCCGCTTTGCCGACACCGCCGATAAACCGCCTTCCTATGAAGCATGTGTTTCCGTGCTGGTGATGAGCCCAGTCGGCGATAGAACCTCTGCTACAAAAACGAAGAATTGAAACATGTGTCTCTGGTCACTACCACCAAGTCCATTGAATTATCCAGCGCGTGGACTGCTTGCTATATGCTCGTGTAGGCATGATATGGTTGAACTCACAGCAGTAGCTCATCTATAACGGTTCTCTGGGCTTGCTTCACCTTAGTGCAGTGGCATGTATTCCGTGGAAAAAGCAGCCTCTTTGCCACCACCGCCAATAAACCGCCTTCCTATGAAGCATGTGTTTCCGTGCTGGTGATGAGCCCAGTCGGCGACAGAACCTCTGCTACAAAAACGAAGAATTGCAACATGTGTCTCTGGTCGCTGCCACCAAGTCCACTGAATTATCCAGCGCGTGGACTGCTTGCTATATGCTCGTGTAGGCATGATATGGTTGAACTCACAGCAGTAGCTCATCTACAACGGTTCTCTGGGCTTGCTTCACCTTAGTGCAGTGGCATGTATTCCGTGGAAAAAGCAGCCTCTTTGCCACCACCGCCAATAAACCGCCTTCCTATGAAGCATGTGTTTCCTTGCTGGTGATGAGCCCAGTCGGCGACAGAACCTCTGCTACAAAAACGAAGAATTGCAACCTGTGTCTGTGGTCGCTGATACCAAGTCAACTAAATTATCCATCGGATTTGGTGCTGGATATATGCTCGTATAAGCATGATTTGGTTGAGATCACAGTACTTGGTCATCTATAGCCGTTCTCTGGGCTTGCTTCACTTTGGTGCAGGGGCATGTATTCCCTGGAAAAAGCCGACGCTTTGCCGCCACCGCAAATAAACCGCCTTCCTATGAAGCATGTGTTTCCTTGCTGGTAATGAGCCCAGTCGACGACAGAACCTCTGCATCAAAAACGAAGAATTGCAACATGTGTCTCTGGTCGCTGCCACGAAGTCCACTGAATTATCCAGCGTATGGACTGCTGGCTATATGCTCGTGTTGGCATTATTGGTTGAGGTCACAGCAGTAGGTCGTCTATAACGGTTCTCTGGGCTTGCTTCACCTTAGTGCAGGTGCATGCATTCCCTGGAAAAAGCAGCCGCTTTGCCGCCACCGCCAATAAACCGCCTTCCTATGAAGCATGTGTGCCCGTGCTGGTAATGGGCCCAGTCTGTCACAGAACCTGTGCGACAAAACTGAAGAATTGCAACATGTGTCTCTGGTCGGCGCCACAGAGTCCACTGAGTTAATCAGCCGATGGGGTGCTGGTAATATGCTCGTGTAGGCACGATTTCGTTGAGGTCACAGCAGTAGCTCGTCTATAACAGTTCTCTGGGCTTGCTTTATCATAGTGCCGGGGCATGTAATCCTGCAAAAAGCAGCCGGTTTGCCGCCACCGCCGATAAACCGCCTTTCTTTGAAGCTTGTGCGTCCGTGCTAGTGATGAGACCAGTCGGCCACAGAACCTGTGCGACAAAAATGAAGAATTGCAACATGTGTCTCTGGTCGGTGCCACAGAGTCCACTGAGTTAATCAGCCGATAGGGTGCTGGTATTATGCTCGTGTAGGCACGATTTGGTTGAGGTCACAGCAGTAGCTCGTCTATAGCGGTTCTGTGTTCTTGCATTATCTTAGTGCCGGGGCATGTAATCCTGCAAAAGCCACTTTGCCGCCACCGGCAATAAGCCGCCTTCCAATGAGGCATGTCTGTCCGTGCTGGTGATGAGCCCAGTCGGCCACAGAACCTGTGCGACAAAAACGAAGAATTGCAACATGTGTCTCTGGTAGTTGCCACTAAGTCCACTGAATTATCCAGCGTATGGACTGCTGGCTATATGCTCGTGTAGGCATGATTTGGTTGAGGTGACAGCAGGAGCTCGTCTATAACGCCTCTCTGGGCTTGCTTCAACTTAGTGCTTGGGCATTTATTACCTCTAAAATTCAGCCGCGTTGCTGCCTGCGCCGATAAAACGCCTTCCTATGGTTGTTGTGCTTCCGTGCCTCTGATGAGCCCAGTCGGCCACAAAACCTGTGCTACATAAATGAAGAATTGCAACATGTGTCTCTGGTCGGTGCCACTAAGTCCACTGAATTATCCAGCGTATGGTCTGCTTTTCATATGCTCGTGTAGACATGCTTTGGTTGAGGTCACAGCAGTAGCTCGTCTATAACGCTCCTCTGGGCTTGCTTCACCTTAGTGCTGGGCATGTATAACCTATAAAAAGCAGCCGCTTTGCCGCCACCGCCAATAAACCGCCTTCCTATGAAGCATGTCTGTCCGTGCTGGTGATGAGCCCAGACTGCCACAGAACCTGTGCGACAAAAATGAAGAATTGCAACATGTGTCTCTGGTCGGTGCCACAGAGTCCACTGAGTTAATCAGCCGATAGGGTGCTGGTATTATGCTCGTGTAGGCACGATTTGGTTGAGGTCACAGCAGTAGCTCGTCTATAGCGGTTCTGTGTTCTTGCATTATCTTAGTGCCGGGGCATGTAATCCTGCAAAAGCCACTTTGCCGCCACCGGCAATAAGCCGCCTTCCAATGAAGCATGTCTGTCCGTGCTGGTGATGAGCCCAGTCGGCCACAGAACCTGTGCTACAAAAACGAAGAATTGCAACTTGTATCTCTGGTCGGTGCCACCAAGTCCACTGAATTATCCAGCGTATGGACTGCTGGTTATATGCTCGTGTAGGCATGATTTGGTTGAGGTCACAGCAGTAGCTCGTCTATAACAGTTCTCTGGGCTTGCTTCACCTTAGTGCTGGGGCATGTGTTACCTGAAAAAATACGCCGCTTTGCCGCCACTGCCAATAAAACGCCTTCCTGTGAAGAATGTGCTTCCGTGCTGCTGATGAGATAAGTCGGCCGCAAAACCTTTGCGACACAAATGAAGAATTGCAACATGTGTCTCTGGTCTGTGCCACAGAGTCCACTGAGTTATTCAGCGGATGGGATGCTGATTGTAAGCTCGTGTAGGAATGTGTTTCGTTTAGGTCACAGCAGTAGCTCGTCTATAACGGTTCTCTGGGCTTGCTTCATCTTAGTGCAGGGGCATGTATTACCTGCAAAAAGCAGCCACTTTGCCGCCACGGTGCATGAACCGCCTTCCTATGAAGCATGCTTCCGTGCTGGTGATGAGCCCAGTCGGCCACAGAACCCCTGCTACAAAAACGAAGAATTGCAACATGTGTCTCTGGCCGGTGCCACCAAGTGTACTGAAATATCCTGCGTATGGACTGCTGGTTATATGCTCGAGTAGGCATAATTTGGTTGAGGTCACAGCAGTAGCTCGTCTATAACGGTGCTCTGGACTTGCTTCGCCTTAGTGCAGGGGCATGTATTCCCTGAAAAAAGCAGCCGCTTTGCCGCCACCGCCAATAAACCGCCTTCCTATGAAGCATGTGTTTCCGTGCTGGTGATGAGCCCATTCGGCCACAGAACTTCTGCTTACAAAACGAAGAATTGCTACTTGTGTCTTTGTTAGGTGCCACCAAGTCCACTGAATTATCCAGCGTATGGACTGCTGGTATTATGTTCGTGTAGGCATAATTTGGTTGAGGTCACAGCAGTAGCTCGTGTATAATGGTTCTCTGGGCTTGCTTCACCTTGGTGTAGGGGCATTTATACCCTAGAAAAGTCAGACGCTTTGCCGCCACCGCCGATAAACGGCCTTCCTATGAAGCTTGTGCCTCTGTGCTGGTGATGAGACAAGTGGGCCACAGAACACGAGCGACAAAAATTGAGAATTTCAACATGTTTTCCTGGTCGGTGCACAAAGTCCACTATATTATTCAGCGAATGGGGTGCCGGATATATGCACGCATTGGCATGATTTGTTTGAGGTCACAGCAGTAGCTCGTCTATAACGGGTCTCTGGGCTTGCTTCACCTTAGTGCAGGGGCATGTACTCCCTGGAAATAGCAGCTGCTTTGTCGCCACCGCCGATAAACCACCTTCCTATGAAGCATGTGTTTCCGTGCTGGTGATGAGCCCAGTCGGCGACAGAACCTCTGCTACAAAAACGAAGAATTGAAATATGTCTCTGGTCGCTTCCACCAAGTCCACTGAATTATCCAGCGCGTGGACTGCTGGCTATATGCTCGTGTAGGCATGATTTGGTTCAGCTGACAGCACTGGATCGTCTATAGCGGTTCTCTGGGCTTGCTTCACTTTAGTGCAGGGGCATGTATTCCCTGAAAAAAGCAGCCGCTTTGCCGCCACCGCAAATAAACCGCTTTTCTATGAAGCATGTGTTTCCGTGCTGGTGATGAGCCCAGTCGGCCACAGAACCTCTGCTACAAAAACGAAGAATTGCAACTTGTGTCTCTGGTCGGTGCCACCAAGTCCACTGAATTATCCAGCGTATGGACTGCTGGTTATATGCTCGTGTAGGCATGATTTGGTTGAGGTCACAGCAGTAGCTCGTCTATAACAGTTCTCTGGGCTTGCTTCACCTTAGTGCTGGGGCATGTGTTACCTGTAAAAATACGCCGCTTTGCCGCCACTGCCAATAAAACGCCTTCCTGTGAAGAATGTGCTTCCGTGCTGCTGATGAGATAAGTCGGCCGCAAAACCTTTGCGACACAAATGAAGAATTGCAACATGTGTCTCTGGTCTGTGCCACAGAGTCCACTGAGTTATTCAGCGGATGGGATGCTGATTGTAAGCTCGTGTAGGAATGTGTTTCGTTTAGGTCACAGCAGTAGCTCGTCTATAACGGTTCTCTGGGCTTGCTTCATCTTAGTGCAGGGGCATGTATTACCTGCAAAAAGCAGCCACTTTGCCGCCACGGCGCATGAACCGCCTTCCTATGAAGCATGCTTCCGTGCTGGTGATGAGCCCAGTCGGCCACAGAACCCCTGCTACAAAAACGAAGAATTGCAACATGTGTCTCTGGCCGGTACCACCAAGTGTACTGAATTATCCTGCGTATGGACTGCTGGTTATATGCTCGAGTAGGCATAATTTGGTTGAGGTCACAGCAGTAGCTCGTCTATAACGGTGCTCTGGACTTGCTTCGCCTTAGTGCAGGGGCATGTATTCCCTGGAAAAAGCAGCCGCTTTGCCGCCACCGCCAATAAACCGCCTTCCTATGAAGCATGTGTTTCCGTGCTGGTGTTGAGCCCATTCGGCCACAGAACTTCTGCTTACAAAACGAAGAATTGCAACTTGTGTCTTTGTTAGGTGCCACCAAGTCCACTGAATTATCCAGCGTATGGACTGCTGGTATTATGTTCGTGTAGGCATAATTTAGTTGAGGTCACAGCAGTAGCTCGTGTATAATGGTTCTCTGGGCTTGCTTCGCCTTGGTGTAGGGGCATTTATACCCTAGAAAAGTCAGACGCTTTGCCGCCACCGCCGATAAACGGCCTTCCTATGAAGCTTGTGCCTCTGTGCTGGTGATGAGACAAGTGGGCCACAGAACACGTGCGACAAAAATTGAGAATTTCAACATGTTTTCCTGGTCGGTGCACAAAGTCCACTATATTATTCAGCGAATGGGATGCCGGATATATGCACGCATTGGCATGATTTGTTTGAGGTCACTGCAGTAGCTCGTCTATAACGGGTCTCTGGGCTTGCTTCACCTTAGTGCAGGGGCATGTACTCCCTGGAAATAGCAGCTGCTTTGTCGCCACCGCCGATAAACCGCCTTCCTATGAAGCATGTGTTTCCGTGCTGGTGATGAGCCCAGTCGGCGACAGAACCTCTGCTACAAAAACGACGAATTGAAACATGTGTCTCTGGTCGCTTCCACCAAGTCCACTGAATTATCCAGCGCGTGGACTGCTGGCTATATGCTCGTGTAGGCATGATTTGGTTCAGCTGACAGCACTGGATCGTCTATAGCGGTTCTCTGGGCTTGCTTCACTTTAGTGCAGGGGCATGTATTCCCTGAAAAAAGCAGCCGCTTTGCCGCCACCGCAAATAAACCGCTTTTCTATGAAGCATGTGTTTCCGTGCTGGTGATGAGCCCAGTCGGCCACAGAACCTCTGCTACAAAAACGAAGATTTGCAACTTGTGTCTCTGGTCGGTGCCACCAAGTCCACTGAATTATCCAGCGTATGGACTGCTGGTTATATGCTCGTGTAGGCATGATTTGGTTGAGGTCACAGCATTAGCTCGTCTATAACAGTTCTATGGGCTTGCTTCGCCTTAGTGCTAGGGCATGTATTACCTGAAAAAATAAGCCGCTTTGCCGCCACTGCCAATTAAACGCCTTCCTGTGAAGAATGTGCTTCCGTGCTGCTGATGAGATAAGTCGGCCGCAAAACCTTTGCGACACAAATGAAGAATTGCAACATGTGTATCTGGTCTGTGCCACAGAGTCCACTGAGTTATTCAGCGGATGGGATGCTGATTGTAAGCTCGTGTAGGAATGTGTTTCGTTTAGGTCACAGCAGTAGCTCGTCTATAACGGTTCTCTGGGCTTGCTTCATCTTAGTGCAGGGGCATGTATTACCTGCAAAAAGCAGCCACTTTGCCGCCACGGCGCATGAACCGCCTTCCTATGAAGCATGCTTCCGTGCTGGTGATGAGCCCAGTCGGCCACAGAACCCCTGCTACAAAAACGAAGAATTGCAACATGTGTCTCTGGCCGGTACCACCAAGTGTACTGAATTATCCTGCGTATGGACTGCTGGTTATATGCTCGAGTAGGCATAATTTGGTTGAGGTCACAGCAGTAGCTCGTCTATAACGGTGCTCTGGACTTGCTTCGCCTTAGTGCAGGGGCATGTATTCCCTGGAAAAAGCAGCCGCTTTGCCGCCACCGCCAATAAACCGCCTTCCTATGAAGCATGTGTTTCCGTGCTGGTGTTGAGCCCATTCGGCCACAGAACTTCTGCTTACAAAACGAAGAATTGCAACTTGTGTCTTTGTTAGGTGCCACCAAGTCCACTGAATTATCCAGCGTATGGACTGCTGGTATTATGTTCGTGTAGGCATAATTTAGTTGAGGTCACAGCAGTAGCTCGTGTATAATGGTTCTCTGGGCTTGCTTCGCCTTGGTGTAGGGGCATTTATACCCTAGAAAAGTCAGACGCTTTGCCGCCACCGCCGATAAACGGCCTTCCTATGAAGCTTGTGCCTCTGTGCTGGTGATGAGACAAGTGGGCCACAGAACACGTGCGACAAAAATTGAGAATTTCAACATGTTTTCCTGGTCGGTGCACAAAGTCCACTATATTATTCAGCGAATGGGATGCCGGATATATGCACGCATTGGCATGATTTGTTTGAGGTCACTGCAGTAGCTCGTCTATAACGGGTCTCTGGGCTTGCTTCACCTTAGTGCAGGGGCATGTACTCCCTGGAAATTGCAGCTGCTTTGTCGCCACCGCCGATAAACCGCCTTCCTATGAAGCATGTGTTTCCGTGCTGGTGATGAGCCCAGTCGGCGACAGAACCTCTGCTACAAAAACGACGAATTGAAACATGTGTCTCTGGTCGCTTCCACCAAGTCCACTGAATTATCCAGCGCGTGGACTGCTGGCTATATGCTCGTGTAGGCATGATTTGGTTCAGCTGACAGCACTGGATCGTCTATAGCGGTTCTCTGGGCTTGCTTCACTTTAGTGCAGGGGCATGTATTCCCTGAAAAAAGCAGCCGCTTTGCCGCCACCGCAAATAAACCGCTTTTCTATGAAGCATGTGTTTCCGTGCTGGTGATGAGCCCAGTCGGCCACAGAACCTCTGCTACAAAAACGAAGATTTGCAACTTGTGTCTCTGGTCGGTGCCACCAAGTCCACTGAATTATCCAGCGTATGGACTGCTGGTTATATGCTCGTGTAGGCATGATTTGGTTGAGGTCACAGCATTAGCTCGTCTATAACAGTTCTATGGGCTTGCTTCGCCTTAGTGCTAGGGCATGTATTACCTGAAAAAATAAGCCGCTTTGCCGCCACTGCCAATTAAACGCCTTCCTGTGAAGAATGTGCTTCCGTGCTGCTGATGAGATAAGTCGGCCGCAAAACCTTTGCGACACAAATGAAGAATTGCAACATGTGTATCTGGTCTGTGCCACAGAGTCCATTGAGTTATTCAGCGGATGGGATGCTGATTGTAAGCTCGTGTAGGAATGTGTTTCGTTTAGGTCACAGCAGTAGCTCGTCTATAACGGTTCTCTGGGCTTGCTTCATCTTAGTGCAGGGGCATGTATTACCTGCAAAAAGCAGCCACTTTGCCGCCACCGCGCATGAGCCGCCTTCCTATGAAGCATGTTTCCGTGCTGGTGATGAGCCCAGTCGGCCACAGAACCCCTGCTACAAAAACGAAGAATTGCAACATGTGTCTCTGGCGGTGCCACCAAGTGTACTGAATTATCCTGCGTATGGACTGCTGGTTATATGCTCGAGTAGGCATAATTTGGTTGAGGTCACAGCAGTAGCTCGTCTATAACGGTGCTCTGGACTTGCTTCGCCTTAGTGCAGGGGCATGTATTCCCTGTAAAAAGCAGCCGCTTTGCCGCCACCGCCAATAAACCGCCTTCCTATGAAGCATGTGTTTCCGTGAAGGTGATGAGCCCAGTCGGCGACAGAACCTCTGCATTAAAAACGAAGAATTGCAACATGTGTCTCTGGTAGTTGACACCAAGTCCACTGAATTATTCAGCGAATGGACTGCTGGCTATATGCTCGTGTAGGCATGATTTGATTGAGGTCACAGCAGTAGCTCGTCTATAACGCCTCTCTGGGCTTACTTCAACTTAGTGCTGGGGCATTTATTACCTCTAAAATTCAGTCGCTTTGCAGCAAGCGCCGATAAAACGCCTTTTTATGGAGGTTGTGCTTCCGTGCTGCTGATGAGCCCTGTCGGCCACAAAACCTGTGCGACAAAAATGAAGACTTGCAACATGTGTCTCTGGTCGGTGCCACCAAGTCCACTGAATTATCCAGCGGATGGGGTGCTGGTATTATGCTCGTGTAGGCATGATTTCGTTGAGGTCACATCAGTAGCTCCTCTATAACGCTTCTATGGGCTTGCTTCACCTTAGTGCTGGGCATGTATGACCTGGAAAAACAGCCGCTTGCTGCCACCGCCAATAAACCGCCTTCCTATGAAGCATGTCTGTCCATGCTGGTGATGAGCCCAGTCTGCCACAGAACCTGTGCGACAAAAATGAAGAATTGCAACATGTGTCTCTGGTCGGTGCCACAGAGTACACTGAGTTAATCAGCCGATGGGGTGCTGGTATTATGCTCGTGTAGGCACGATTTTGTTGAGGCCACAGCACTAGCTCGTCTATGACGGTTCTTGCTTTATCTTAGTGCCGGGGCATGTAATCCTGCAAAAAGCAGCCGCTTTGCCGCCACCGCCGATTAACCGCCTTCCTATGAAGCATGTGCGTCCGTGCTGGTGATGAGCCCAGTCGGCCACAGAACCTCTGCTACAAAAACGAAGAATTGCAACTTGTGTCTCTGGTCGGTGCCACCAAGTCCACTGAATTATCCAGCGTATGGACTGCTGGTTATATGCTCGTGTAGGCATGATTTGGTTGAGGTCACAGCAGTAGCTCGTCTATAACAGTTCTCTGGGCTTGCCTCACCTTAGTGCTGGGGCATGTGTTACCTGAAAAAATAAGCCGCTTTGCCGCCACTGCCAATAAAACGCCTTCCTGTGAAGAATGTGCTTCCGTGCTGCTGATGAGATAAGTCGGCCGCAAAACCTTTGCGACACAAATGAAGAATTGCAACATGTGTCTCTGGTCTGTGCCACAGAATCCACAGAGTTATTCAGCGGATGGGATGCTGATTGTAAGCTCGTGTAGGAATGTGTTTCGTTTAGGTCACTGCAGTAGCTCGTCTATAACGGTTCTCTGGGCTTGCTTCATCTTAGTGCAGGCGCATGTATTACCTGCAAAAAGCAGCCACTTTGCCGCCACGGCGCATGAACC